>JAQFXN010004203.1:0-10019 GCA_034693365.1 Liacarus xylariae
TTTCTATAGCATTTGGAGATTTTTCAGATCATAACGGAATTCAAACCATTACTAGAATTAAGATTCTTTATACTCATAACTAATGTTGGTAAACTCAAGATATATTTAATCTATCCAGCTAATACACTATTTTCATGTTGTTTCGCTTTATTTTATATTTTTTAAGTAATTAGTGATCGAAAGCTTAATTTTAATATTAATTAATTTAAAATATAAATTTTGTTATAAAGAGTTTTTATGAATTACTCAGTTTTTATTTTAAACTCATTTGTTGATATCGTTTACTGATTACTCAAATAATATAAAATAAAGCAAATTAATAAAAAAGTAGTCTATTAGCTGGATAGATTAAATATATATATTTTTATTTGTATAGTAAAAATTAAACTCAGAATAAGTGACAAATGAATAAATAAAAACGTAATATTGAAACTATTGAAAACAAATTAATATTGAAATAACTAATTAAATAAAACTAGATTTTGTTCAATAAAATTCTTGTGTCATTAAAAATAAGTTTGTATTTAGAGAAACTCATATCAACGGAACAAGTGTTTATCGGAGCGCTTTTGAAAAATAGTATTTCTTCGTTATTCAGTTTTAGTATTTATAAAACTGAAAATGTCTTTCATGTGATTAAAGCCTTTATTCTTATTCAAAATGGTTTTGAATTTCTCAAAAACAATTTCTACAACATTTCTGGTCTCTAATGCACTATAAATTGAATCAATCATTGAAATGCTGTTAATTAATAATATTTCGTAATCTTCTAATTGTTAGATAGATTTTGAAAGAAAGCAAATCTATTCTGAGATCAATTGTACACTATTTTAGAACAAAAACCTTTAAACTACAATTATGAACTCAATTTGCAAAATAGATTCTCGTTCATTATTTCATTTTTGTAAGCTATTCCGCGCAATAATGCAAAAAAAAATAAAGCCGTTTTTATACCAACATTATTCATAACTTATCACTAGCCAAGCCCGGAAAGCAAATCACTTTACAAAATGCAAATCTACAATGTTCTGGGGTTTAAGGGGAGGGGGATATTTTTTAACAATGAGCATAAGCTGACAAATGCTCAGGGGAATATGGCAAAGATTTGCCTACGGCTCAAAAGTTTTAAGTTTTTTTTGGGTAGGGTTTTGAAAGATTTTGAGAAAGAATTGATAAAACTTTTATTCTTAGAGCGCTCTTTCTGTAATAATGAAATTCTGTGAATGATATCTAAAGAATCAGAATTTGATGTGCAGTTAACACATTTATGAAAAACTAAGAAAATGAGTTTTATTATAAACATTGACTACAAAATTTAGTGTTTAGGAATATGAAAACAAATTATTATTCAATTAAAAGAATAAAATTAAACTCTTAACTGAAATATTAAAATGATTTTATTAGCGTTAAACATTAGCCAAAGCTTTAGGGCCAAATTGCTAAATCAGATTTCAATCTACCGTAATTTGTATTTTTCATATTAGTCCTAAAGAAGTTCTTAACATTAGTAATGGACGAAAACTTTTGCAAATTTTAATATCACTGTCAATATAATAATCTTATTTTTATTTTATTTAAGAGATGAAGTCTTATTCAATAGTTGTTTAATCGAATAATGAATTGTTTTCCTATTCCGAAACACTAAATATTGTCTTCAATATTTGTAATAAAACTTATTTCACAGTTTTCTTCATAAATGTGTTAACTGCACATCAAATTCTAATTCTTTAGATATCATTCGCTCACAGAATTTCATTATTAAGCGCAGAGCGCTCTAAGAATTTAAGAATCAAAAGTTTTTATCAATTCTTTTTCCGCTCTTTACTTGTCATGTATATAGACTCTCAAAACCAAACCATGCATATTATACACATATACATACACATGTAATCCTGTATAGGTCGGTCTCTCTAAGGTTTAAAATTCAATCAAATAGTTTTGTGTTGGTTTGTTGGAAGTAGAGGTGAAACAAGAATATATAAACTCCCTTTTCTTAGAATAAAAATGATCCTCGACAATTGTATTTTCTATATATTGCAAAGCATAACATGATCATTTTCTTTTTAGGAAATGGATTGTATTGTCGATCAGATGATGACTGTGGCGGAGTATTTAGGATGGGATGTCTCCGAACTGAAACCGGTGAGCACTGAGAATATTTTACAAACGCCTGTCCATTAATTGAAGTTATGATATATATTTTTAAAATGCAATGGCTTTTAAAACAATAGTACCAGTCTTGCAAAGATCTTACTTGTTAGATTACCTTTAAATTAGTAAATCTGGTGAATTTTACAAACATATTGGTTAAACATATTGATTTTGTCTATCACTTTATAAACATTGAACCATAAAATTCTATACTCGTCTAATTTTTAATTGTTGTGATTCTTCGAATAATCCTGTCTGAAATACGATTTAATTATAAATTTTATACAATCCTTGAACAAATATTGGCAAAGTGACATCACAACCTGGAATACAGTTTGAAAAATTCAATACTCCCATTCTGAGATTTTGATCTTTGCGCATTCCTAATTATTTTTCATTATAAATTAGTGACAAAAAACTATGAATAATATGTTTATAACTTTACATTTGTAAATTTAGCTCTTACTAGTTAGGTTAAAAAGCAGTGTGCCCAAAATGACAGTTCACTGCCTACGAATCTTCTGAAATATAGAGTTTTAATGCTTAGAATTTTATTAAGAAAATGATATTTTAAAATAATTTAACCAAATTTTATTCGCATATAATATAAAAATTTTGATTTCACATTCTGTGTTTCAATATGTGCATCACTTTGTACTACAAATTCTGTAGAAAAGACCAGATCTGATAACCTATAGAAACAACTGCCTTGTTTTGTTTTTCTGACATTCATTTAAGTTAATATACAGCAAATGAATTAATAATTAGAAGACTTTTGTGTTAACATTAAAGAGCTCTAAATGTATTTATGAGATTAGATATGGAAAGCGTCAGAAGGAAACAAGTGATATATAATTTACAATTGCAGCGCCTATTCGTTTACTAGTATTACTAAAAATAGTTGCCCTTTACCATTTATTTTATATCATTCGTTAATATAATAGAAAAGTAGAGACCCAAAGCGGTTCGGATCGGATAAACTGTATTCGAATTTTATCTGAAAGGAATTATCAATATGTTGAGGGCTAAATCAACAAAAATTAATTTACAGTTAGAAATAAATTTACTATAAAAATGGTTTTATAAAACAGTCCCATTTGAAATCCAATTCAAAACAACAGTGTTTATGCGTTAATGACATATTATACAAGTGTACATTAAATTGAACAGTTTAACATGTCAGTTTTAACAATTCAACTGAAAATCAGTTTATTCGTCAGATTATCCAAGCTTGTTGTTTTTTAGTGAAATAGAGTGAGCAAAATAGCATTTTCTCAAAATCAAATGGATATAATTAAAGTAAAATTGATGAAAATTATCTTTTATCAAAATTATATCCACTAAACCCCCTGACACTGATGATATTGTTAATCCCTGATTTATAATTTCGATTAAAATTTTCAGATCGATCCGAATATTAAGAAAAATTAGTTTAAATATGTGATTGGATAAGCCTTATGAAAATTTTGGATTGATTTATGCGTCTAATAAAAAGCATAAAAAATATATAATTGTTTACAGATTTGTATTTTTAGATTCAATATTATTTAATATTTCATACTTACTGTGGAAGCTTGGCAAGTGCGGATTAAAAATTGCGGTTTTGATTCTTCTAATAGTTAGAGGTGTAAGTTTTACTTACCTCTGTAAAAATTACAAGATGCCCTACCAACCCCTTGATACTTTTTTGAGGGGTAATTGTAATATTGTAATATATTTATAATGTTATATCATTTTGAGACGTACTTATTCATGCGATATATACATCATTGTAAAGGTAATTTCAGATTGCATTTATTTAAGTCATAATTAGTTGGTTTTGACCATGTTGATTTTTTTTATTTTCACATATGTTAGATTTGATTACAAATGGTATTTTTAGATGTATTTATTGAAATTATCTTTCCAACGATGTATATTTCGCATGGGTAAATTTAGTAAGAACGTTTCTAAATGATAAAACATTATAAATATATTACAATATTACCCCTCAAAAAAGTACCAAGGGGTTAGTAAAGCATCTTGAAATTTTGCAGATATAGGTCAGACCGATCACTCTAACTATTAGAACAATTAAAACCATAAATTTTAATCAGTTCTTGCCAAGCTTCTATAGTTAGTGACAGTATTTTACAGTTCTATAATAAGTTTAGGGGTGACCAATGGAGGATATAGCCAAAATACCCTTCCCCCTGTGAAAAACAAAAACCAAGGTAACCTTGGCAATTTTGAGAATATTATTGGAATATTCTGTGAAATTCTGTCTAAATTTTTAGAAAAATAACAGAATTTTTTCAAATTCTTGCTAAATTCAGTTAAATTTCAGAGATGGCCATAGAATTTGAAACAGGGGTGAATTTTTAAATAACAGGGAGTTCCAGAGGGTCTAGTTGTTCAAAATGGTGACCCAAAATGGCGACTGAAAAGCTACAAACATATTTTTCTGCATACAAAAGGCTAAATATGTAGAAAGCTTAATATCATACATTTTGACTTGATTTAACAATTAACAATGATTTGAAGCATATATAATCGAAAATTCTAAGATTCCACCTGTATTTAAAAATAAAATAGAGTCATGGACGCCATTTTTCCACAAAACTTTGTAAATTTTACCGGTATGAATTGCTAAAAATTTCGTACATCGGGGGTCCTTTAAAAATTTTCCGATGGTGGGGTCCCATAACAAATTTTTCGATGGGGAGGGGGTCCCCTAAAACAGGCCATTAGACCTCCCCTGGACCCCCTTTGGTTAAATTCTGTTAGGTTCTTGGAGACTTTATGATATTTTGTCTGAATTATGTAAAATTCTTACAGAATTAATCCAAATTTTATTTAATTCATTTTTAATTATATTCTGCAAGAATATTAAGATTGCAAAATACCCTTCCCTATACCTCCTGTTACTTTGAGGCTTTTATGAGTAACCTTTACTTTAAGGACTAAATCACGGATGTCGAAGGAGAGGTCTAGCCCGGAATATTCCCATATCGATTTTCAATATTTCAATGCTTTGCAGTGCAGTTGTATTAAAAATCATTAAATAAACTCGTTTTGAGCAGTATCTCATTGGTTTTTAATGTGTTTTGTACATAAAAAACCTATAAATAAACCAATTTTAGCAATAATTCAATGACTATTTTTAATGAGTTTTGTATTAGAAAATCATAAAAACACTCATTTTGAGCATTAGAAACGGTCTTATTATATAATATATTGTAAGCAAAGATGATTTTTTAAAAAACCCCTCCGCCGTTTTACCCTTCCCTAGACCTCCTAGGCTCTCGCTGAAAAAATACCCCCTATGGTTTTGGACCTTAGACATTCCTGTCCCTAAATAAGTTCTAAATTTCATTTTATTTTCAAATATGTTTTTCCGTCAAATTTTCTTTTCCAAAGATTTAGCATTTTTTAATAATACAGTGTATTGAAAATGTATTTTATAAATATTTAGTTATAATAATAATAAAAAATGATGAATCAGGAGATAATCGTTGAGAAACGGTATATATTTTGGCAAAAATTTCAAAACAAGACAAAAAAAATAACATATTTTATCAGAGATTTTAACTAGGGGTTCTAATCAGATAACAGAGTAAACCTGAATCATATTTACTAATACTTACTCTATTGAACTCCATTGAAATCTATAGAGTTTGTATTAGTAGATGTGATTCAGGTTTACTCTGTTATCTGATTAGAACCCTTAGTTAGCATCGCTGATAGTATAACAACTCAGCAGACCATGTGCATTTTTATTTGGCCAAGACATTAGATTATGACTCTTTTTAAAATAATGATAAGACCTACCTATTCTTTTTTGTGTCGGATCATAATTTTTGGCAAAATCTTTTACCTCTGATCGAAATACACTAATATCTTCTTCGACTGTATAGTAATATATGGCACCAGAAATTAGGATTATTAGAAATACAAACAAATCTTTCAGATATGTCGCAATCAGCAGGTATTTAATCACCCGGAATGTTATTGTCCTTTTCATAACCATATCAGCCATGTTTATAGTTTTGGATGCTGTGCTGGACTCTGCGCAACAGAATAATAGAGATGAGAGATTTAGCAGGTTTTGCGCTTCCTATACATAGCAAAGACATAGAAGATAAGCAGATAGAGAAGCACAGATTTATGTAATTCTGGACAGATGCAGAGGTGTGGAGTGTCCGGAACGCTAGACTGTATAGGACTTAAATATTGCAGCGATTTTCATCACCCAATTGATCGTTTGTATGCATTTGTCTGCTATTTGTTTAATTCATTTTCGCGTCGAATCAAATAGACATAAATGATCAGAAAAATCGTTATCCAAATGCAGTACAACTTCATTATCCAAAATGCAATCTCAATAAACACAATGTCTGTTGGAATGTAATTGAAGACAAACAGTGCTAAGAGCTGTGATATAACAGCAAAGATTGCTATATAACTGTTTTGCAATAGACTCTCAATATAAGTGGCGTAATTAAAATACTGTATATGATTATTAAGAACATTGGTATTCCAGGTAGTACCAGATGCATGGAAGCTGGATGAAATAAATTTAGCAATTAATTATCAATTAGGTTAAATGACTTGTTTTATCTTAAATCTATATGATTTTGTTATGAATTTACATTGATCAATATTTTTAATATAATGATTGCATGGTGATTTATATAATTATTTTACATACTATTTAATTTATAAAAATTTAAATAATTTACAGAATTTAGGAAAACATGACAATAGAATTAAAGTTCATGGGGGTAAGTGAGTTTCAAAACAACAAATGAATATATTTTATAAAAATATAATTGATTTTGAAATATATTTTTTTCGTATATTAATTGTTTAATTGCAAACCAATTGATATAATATAGTAATTTAATTAGTATATTGTAGTGATGGCGTCGCTTCCGTAGGTGGGATGCGCCCCCGGGCGTGGGGGTCGATATTTTTGGAAAGCTTAAAGGGTAAGGACTTTAGATATATGGGTCTCGCATGCACCAAACAAGGGGGTCAAGAGAGGTGGAGATTCAAATGCTCAATTGAAATAACATTGAATTTTAGTCATTTATAAAAATTTTATGAAAATAATTATTTAGGGGATATACAATCAATACCTTACCTAACCTAAGAAAACCCAAACATTTAAACTTAACTCATTTTCACTCAAACTCAAAATTGAAATGAAAAACTCGTTATATTAAATTCTTTTGTAATGTTATTTCAATGGAGCATTTGAACCCCCACCCCTCTTGACCCCCTTATTTGTTGCATGCGAGACCCATATATCTGAAGTCCTTACCCTTTAAGCTTTCCAAAAATATCGACCCCCACCCTCGGGGGCGCATCCCACCTACGGAAGCGGCGCTGAAGTGATTACATTATATTATATCAATTGGCGTGTAATTGCAAATCTTTATAGTAATGTTCAAGAACGGTTTTCTTTTATAGACTGTACTTCCACAATTCCTCTGCATTAGAGTATTGCAAAAAAATTACAAAAACGGATTAAAAGATCAGAAGTTTTTGTGAAATTACATTAAGAAATTATTTTATTTGTCTCAATATTAATTTACATAATATTTATAGATAAATACTTATTACACTATTACACTCTCGTGCTTATGTGAAATAACTCGCAATCTTTTAAGAATGCGCAGCTAATAGAACAACATTTTAAACTTTTAGTGTTTCGCTTTATTTTAGTATATTTGACTAATCTGTTACATAAATGCTAATTTCAATATCAAATAATATAAAATAAAAATTTTGTAATAAAGTGCTTTTATCAATGAATAAGTTTTAATTTCAAACTAATATTTGGTTGGCTGTCGTTCGCAGGTTAAGCGAAACACAAGAGGATTATCCACTAGCTGTGTATTTTTATGGGTCTTGAGTTTATAATAATTAATAATAAAATTCTCTATATATAATCTAGATCAGGCCGGCCGCTGAGGGCCCGTCTTCATGACTCAAAGAGTGCATAATTGCCACTCTAATTGCTATGTCATGAAGGTATGATTAAATAAATAGTGGCATGTCATGAAGTTTATGCAGATCGATAGGGGAAGTCATTCTGAGTTTGGTATTCTTCTGTAAAACCTGGCATTCAGGCCAAGTAAGGCATAAAGTAAATAAATAAACTATCATTAATCGATTCGGCATGTGCAAATTAGTCAGAATCGATATCTCAAGTGTCAAAATTCATTAGTTTAATTTATGTACTTTAGCGCCTGAATGCCAAGGTTGTAGAAATTTTACAAAAGAATACCAAACTCAGAATGACTTCCCCTATCGATCTGCATAAACTTCATGACATGCCACTATATATTTAATCATACGTTTATGACATAACTATTAGAGTGGCATTAATAAACTGCTCAAATCATAATGACGAGCCCTCAGCGGCCGGCCTGATCCAGATGGTAATTAGGATAAATTCATTTCAATATCAAACTTCATTTCTATTACATTATAATCACTTCCACTGCAAATAATATCCATTGATTTGTTCTCAGGCGGAGAGTTCAATCTATTCTCTCTCTGAATCAAATAGATATAGGTGACTTGTAAAGTTATTATCCAAAAACAATTAAATTTAAGTAGTAGAAAATGTGCTAGGTAAGTTGTGAACAGTATTGCCACGAATGCGATACCAATATTCTGCATTAGACTTTCAATGAATGTGACGTATATAAAGTAAATTATTATTAATAATGTAATTATTAATTTTCCCCAGAGTAATAGATAAAAGCGAACTAGTCAGAAATTGAAAGTGAAATTTAATACGGTTATATTTGTGTTGTTATTTAATATAAAGATTTTCTAAAATAACTTGTTATTAAAATTTACTAATTTATAATTCTTTTTGTTTTCCATAGCATATAATTCTTGTATACAAACCTAATTCCCAAATTGAAATGAAATATTGTTTTTTAAGTTGTTTATAAACAACATCTTTTCCATCAAATTTATAGTAGTGCATAAAACCAACAATTATGATTACTAGTAATATTAGTATATCTATTAAATATGTCAGAATCAATAAGTACTTAATCATGCGGAAAGGCAGACTCCTTTTCATATCTTTCTCATCCATGTTTATTGTTTTGGATGTTTATATTCCGTACAAAAATAATTGATAATATTAAGTAAAAATAGACCGGATTCTGCGCTTCCTATGCAAAGAGCTGAAAACAATGTGATATATGAATTACCCAGAATTTTTAGGAAACGGCGCCGAAACAAATTAGTAATATTTGATGTTTTGTAGTGTAGTTGTAGTATCAACTACTTAATGAACTCGTTTTGAGCACAATTTCGATGGTTTTCATGCGTTTCGTACTAAAAAAAGTTATAAAATAACCACTTTTTAGGAATATTTTTAGCAATTTATCTGTTTTTAAGTAGTTTAATATTAAATAACCATAAAATAAACTAATTTTGAGCGATAAAAACATATTTATCACATATTATAGCGAAAAACACTTGTTTGAATCCCCCTCCCTCCACCTTGATCACTATCTAGCCATAATTTGGCAAAATTCGCTATTTACCCTCTCCTAGACCCCCTGTAGAATCTTGGCGAAAAAATACAAGGCTTTAACGTTTTGGACCTTCCACGTCCCTGGTTGGGTCGTATTTGAAAATATGACAGTTTGAAAAAACAAGACATTTTCTTAATGCTGAGAATTTTCTTAAATGTCACGTGTTTATTTTTTTAAAAATGCTTTACATACATAAAATATATGTCTGATATAGTTGATGGTCATTGTTAACAGCGCGCGTTAGGCTATTTAGTGCTTTTTTCATAATTTAGAAGTTTGTTCTATGATTTCTAGTGAAAGAAAGAGTCATAAGTTTTC
>JAQFXN010004204.1:0-10017 GCA_034693365.1 Liacarus xylariae
AAAAAAATGGTGGTATGTCAAGAAACCTATGCACATCGATAGAGGAGGTCATTCTGAGCATGGCATTCTTACAAAATTTTCTAAACCTTGGCATGTAGTTGCTAGAGGGCGCTAAAATATATAGTGTAAATTAATGAATTTTAATACTTGAGACATCGATTCTGGCTAATTCGCACATGCTGAATCGATTGGAAATAGTCCCAACCTCGAAAACAAAATATTCGTGTTGAAATTTTGGTCTTTTTTGTACCAATTTATTGTTTTTAACCAATTATCTCAATAACTAGTCTGTTTTCGAGTTTGGGACTATTTCCAATCGATTCAGCATGTGCAAATGAGTCAGAATCGATGTCTCAAGTGTTAAAATTTATTAATTTAATCTATATATTTTAACACCCTCTAGCAACTACAAGCCATGGTTTAGGAAATTTTGCAAAGAAATGCCATACTCAGAATGACCTCCTCTATTGATGTACAGTCTATAAACGTAAACCGTTCTTGAACATTACTATAAGGATTTTGCTAATCTGCTTATCAATTCTTAAAATGTTTATCAATTTTTGAATCAATTAATCTGTTGATAACTGATGAAAAAAACTTTTACATTTTATAACTAAGTTTAAATTTATTTAAATTCAAAACAAAAAAATGAATATATTTTATAAAATATAATTAATTTTTTAATGTTATTTTTTCATATATTGACTATTTAATTGCAAACCAATTGGTATGGAGGGGGTATTTTGAGAAAATCATATATGCCGCGTATAATGCTCCAAATAGTGCTTCAGATTTTTACTATTCACATTATACAATTATAGACAGATCAAGTGCAGCATCATGATTTGTGAATTAAGCAAAATAATTTCAATAACACAAAAAAAATTAATTTTGCAAGAACTTAACATATTCATATAAAGAATATAGTGTTATTAATATTATGTACAAAACGGTCCTGATATTACTAAGTAGTCTCAAAACTCGAGAATTTTTTAAAAGTTTCCAGCAAAAAGAATACTGGGTATTGGGTGATACTTTAAGGAAGTCCACATATATAGGGGGAGAGGGAGTAGTTCAAAAGTGGACTATAATAGAATTCCTCATAGACAAATGAGGATTTTTGTGGATTAAGGGGGGGTAGAGGTAAAAAATTCTTCAAAAAATGTGGACGTCATTAAAGTACAGCCCCTATGCTAGAGAATTAAAATTTATAGCCAAAGCTAATGGTCAATAGAACTACAAAATACACTTAAGAAATTCCTGATATTTTGTTGTTTTCTAAGTTAGATTTAAAACTTTAATAGAAATAGTATAAAGAAAAGTACAAAAAAAGTTTAATGTTGCATTCAAAGAAAAACTCGAATACACATTTTAACCTTTATTGTAAATCATGATATTTTTTATGGCGAAGATAAAAGATTTATATTATTCTTTTTTTCTTACTTGTAAAGTTCTTGGAAATAAAATTTTTCAGCAAACTAAACAATTCATGTGTTGCGCCGAAGTATATGTTGTGAACTTAATAAAGATTTCATGCGTTATTGAGTGCAGTTATAGCACAATATGATGTATGAGAATATTAAAAAAAGTCAATTTCATCCGTAAGTGGATTCTGCGAGATTCAATTTTATATTAAATTTTCTATAAAATTTATCATGCCAATTATTTTAGTTAAGTAAACATTAAAAATTTTTGTAAACATGTTTACAAATCTCTATTTTAACAGTTTATATTAAACACGAGAAAAGGATAAAAATTTATCTTTTAAAATATTCTCAGAGATAGGAAGAATAGGGGTACAGCTAGGATGACCAGATTATTTTGACTAAGACCTGGACAATTTAATAAAATATAAAGGAAAGCCGGGACATTCCCGGGAAAGAATGTTTTTTCTTTGTTCAAACTAAATTCAATTCATAAATACTTATATATATATATATCGTTTGATTTTAATATAATTCCATTTTCCAATAATTAAGATTTAAATTCTACAGCATTTCTACTATGACTTTGCTTGCTTTTGATCGATGGGAGGGTAAATTTAAAAAGGGGACTTATGGTTAAGGAGACTTTCGGAATTTTCGAGTTTGATCAATCTCATTTTATAGAGGTTATAAATTGACACAATATTCCACTTGAAATTATATTTTTATCTCTATCTTTTCGAGGTATTAATTTTTATAAATTTGATTTACAGGTTAATCCGGCCAAAAGTGACAATTTCAAAAATAAATTTAAAGCCATTTCTATCTTCGAGTAATCTTTTATTTACTATATTTGTTAAATAAATGTTTTAATTTGAGTATAAATGAAAGACAAATTTGTATACAATTTCATTAAGTCATTTGCTCTATCCTGATCAATTTATAAAAATTTCAAATTTTGAAAAATATTTTTTGAAAAATGAGTCCTAATATCGTTAAATTTTATTTTTCATTAAATATAAAGTACTTCATCACTAAGACAGCAAAATGTCTAACAATGTTAAATAGTTACCAATTAAAGACATTGATGGGATTGCGGTTGAAAAGTCTTCAACTGATGAAAGCGAAGAAGAAATTATACTCGTTAAAAAGATAAATCCATTTTTACTATATGAATAAATAATAAATATAAGGGGGTTTATAGAGACTAAAAGGAGAACTCAAAAGGATGACAGGGATGTCAATACTGAAACTTCTTAAGGGGTAAATTCAGTGTTTCTACTAAATTAAATATAAAATTTACTAATGAATTGATTTTACGGCTGATTAGGCGAAAGTTGTCAAACAAGAGGTGGTTAAGGGAAGGTCTCTACGGGTAAAATCATCAACTGATAAGATACCAAAATCGAAAAAATTTAAACCGCAATATACATTTACTGAGCATGCACACAATTTTGATTTTGACCCTGTGATTTACCAGGTGCTTCCAAGCAATGGAAAGAACAGATTGTTGAAATTCTATTTCGCTTTGGTTTGTAAAATTATTTTTTATTAAAATTTTGGGTTAAAGTAATTTTAAAACTTTGGCGACATCTGAGCATGCATATGTTTTAATTGTTGTGACCATCAAGAAGGAGTAGATTTGAAGAGAATTCAATTCTTGGTCATAAACTATTTACTAATTTAATATAAACTCCTTATAATTTATTTCTGCATGCATACCTGACTATTTCTTAGTGTATTAGCTTAATGTTTTTACAATTGATTATTTGTGACCGAGAGCTTAATCTCAATATCAAATAATTTTAAAATAAAATTTTGTTACAATGAGTTTCTATCAATTACTCAGGTTTCTTTTCAAACACAAAATTAGGTGTTGTTCACAGATTACTCAAATATAAAAACATTAATCCAATAATCTAAGATGTTGCGTACTATGCATGCAGAAATAAATTGTAAAGAGTTTACAATCATGCCATTATGTTTAATCTTATCCCAGAATTGCAAAATAATTTTTCGTATTTTTGGATAAAAAATTTCAATTTTGACAAAATGTTTTAACTGATCGAACAGACAAACCAGAAATAAACCCTGATGCTAATGTTTTAATTAAAGGATTAATATATAGGGTTTAGATTAAACATAAACAGATTGTCATAAAATGCATTACTGGTATTTACAAATGGACAGGGGTAAATACTGACATTGTACTGGGATTGGACAGATATGGTAGAGATATGGACAGATCCAGTAACGAAGATTCCTGAGATTAATTAATTATTGATAATTATGAGTTTGATTATATAGTTTTAGTCCTAAAGATTGATCAAAATATTTCATTGTTAGTTCATATAATTTAAAAATTTATCTTGTAAAAATACTTTAATACCAACCCTTACTAAATCCACTTTTTAAGTTTTTAAATTAATCAAAGAATTAAGTGTTTTATCGGCAATTGTTGGTAAATGTGTAATACTTAAGGACAGTCTGAGGCGATGTCCTTAAATTAAAATTTTAAGTTTTTAAAAGAAATAAAATTTTAAATTGCATCTAGTTCTTTCCAAGTCATTAAAACTTATTAATAAATCCTTTTTTTGTAACAAATTTTAATATATCTCTTGAATATTAAAATAGAGCTCCAATTAATTTAAATTCTATAAGACATGAACAAATAGTAGCATTGGTTGGATTACTACTTACTCTCAATTCTGAATTTTCAAAGCGATTGATATATTTATTAATAGTTGATTCAGATGTTTGTGTTGATTCACTATTATAACCTAAATCGCATTCCGTATTACAATTGTTGTTGTTGTGGCAGACAATCAATAGCCAAATGGGTCCCAACAAAACTTTAATTCTATTATCGACACTATTTTTATCACTGATAATAGTGTTCTCCTGAATGGCCAACCTATTGACCGATTCCTCACATAAAATACTCATCTCTTCGCTCTCGATCTCACTGTCGCCGCCACTACTGCTGGCACTGATTTGTTTGGCAAATACAATGCTAGATCTATTGTGAGTGTCAGCAATGGTTAGACCAGACCTTACCTTGAGGTTAAAGATATATAACGTGCACAGTTGTGAGGTGACACCTCTAAAAGTTGTGCCATAAATGTGTGATTAAAAAAAACGGTGGAATGTCAAGAAACCTATGCACATATATAGAGGAGGTCATTCTGAGCAGGGCATTTCTTTGCAAAATGTCCTTATCCTTGGCATGTAATTGCTAAAGGGCGCTAAAATATATAGTTTAAATTAATGAATTTTAACACTTGAGACATCGATTCTGACTAATTCGCACATGCTGAATCGATTGGAGATACTCTCCAACTCGAAAACAGACTAATATATTAGATATAGTAGATTACTAAAACAATAATATGGTAGACAAAGATTTTAAAATTTCAAAATTGAAGTATGTATCTTAAAATAGCCTAATTGCTCTAGTCTATTATGGTGATCAATTTGAAGCTATTTGCTTAGAATACATTTTTGTGAAGAGATAATTAAAATATTTTATTCAGTTTAGTTGTAATTTTAAACATTAAATTTTTTTTGTTATTATGAGCATATCATTCAGTACATGTCACCGTTGAACACAACATTACGCAACAGGACACCCATATGCACCTCGGTTTGCTGCCCATACACCCGACACAGAGAAGTGCTATTGGTTTCACATGAATGTCTCAGAGGTGAAAATGTTCTTTCCTAAAAATAAAAATATTTTCTATAAAATTCAGTAATATACATTCATACCCCTGGGACATTTATATGAAACCAATAGTACCGTAAGCAACATGCTGGAGACTCAAAATAAAAATAGCTATTAAGTTGTTTTGTAATAAATGGTACATAGTATATTTTAATTAAACATAAACTACCGTTTTTGAATTTTTGGGCACAGGCTGTTAGTTGTCATATGCGTCCATAATATCTACGTTAATGTGATATATATAGAATTTATCAATTAAGGCGTCGATTCTGACTAATCCTAACAAGCAGAATCGATTAATGATATTTTCAATCTCGGCAAATAAATAATATATAAATCAGAGGGCGTTTAATGTCTTCTATCAAAAAAATTTTTTTCCTAGATTCAATATACCATTAGTCGATCTTGCACATAGGAACTAGTCAGAATTTATTTCTCAATTGAAAAAATCAAATATTATAATTATTCATTTTTCTATTATACAACGCCCTCTATCTTAAATAATCTTGAATTATTTTGTTTGAAACTAACATTAATCGATTTAGCATATGTAAATTAGGTTGCGAATACCGTTTTCTTATCCAATCCCTTTTTAGTGGGACCTTCTCCCTACACAACTGGGGATTTCAAGCCCAGCCGGGGATCACTGCTTCACTCACCATTAACTTCAGTTAAATCGAGACAAAAAGCTTCGAGTATTTTTATTATAAATGAACAGCATAAGCTGTTTATAAGCAAAATCAGCATTATAGTTGCTAATGCCAAGTTGAAGGAGGTTTTTTGGGGGTTCAAAGTTTCAAAAACTTAATTTTTGAACTCAATTTTTAGACTAATTCATGTTATCAAATGGAAAAATATATATATATTTTTGTAAACCTCTTACAAAGACGAGTTCAACGGTATATGACGCAGGTCTGACCAGTATCTTCGGGATCATGTCGGCGCTGGCCAATTACCGCCGAAGAATAATTAGGATACCACAAACTTCTTTCTTGGAAGAGGTATACAAAGATATATATGATGTGTCAGCTGATCACATGGAACAGCCCTAAAAATTGTCTACAATTTCAGGTTTTAATTTTCTGGACCCCCATTAAACCCCTTACACCTACCAATAGCAGAAATTTTAATCTTTTCTATGATCAGTAAACATAATGTAATAAAATAGACCGATCATCTCAAAAAGTTCATATAAAATTTATCTTAACTCCATAGTCAGAGGTATTGCAGATTTTACATATAGACAGTACTCGTGGCGATAGCTGATCGGATCGCATACTACCAATTGAAGACCCTTGGTTCGTCATCTTGCCCCAACAGACTAAAGGCGAGGCAGGGTTTGAACTCAATACCCTGTTGTCTATTAAGCAGAGATATGGCCGTTAGTCCGCCCGGCCACACGCACAGAGCTTCACCAAATTTAGATATTCACAGAGGTAAAAAGTAATTGAATGTGTATGTTAAAAATGCGATAAATTGGATTTTATTTGCAAATTTCTATTAATAAGCCATGTATTTCAAATATTATTTGTTATTCGAGATTGGAAATACTTCTAATCTATTCTGCATTGCGAAGTAGTCAGAATCGATGTTTCAATTGTCAAAATCAAATGTCATAATTTTCCACTTTTTATTATATAACGCTATTTATCTCAAATAATATTCAAATTTCGTATTTAAAATATCACCAATGCATTCAACATATGAGAATTAGTCAGAATCTTTGTCCTATTGATAATTTCCATAGATCTCATCCAGATAGATGATATGGACACATATGACAACTAACAGCAGGTCTACCAAAATAAAACCACCGATAGTTTACAAGTATTAAATAATGTATAATAATATAGGTGCTTCCAGAAAAATTAGAATTTTAATTTGAAAACATATTTAGTCAATTAAATTATTAAATTAATATAATTTCAATGATAGGGAATAAACTAATTTATACCATTAAATAATTTATTAATCGAAAACTCGTGTCACAAAACATTTATTTCGCAATATTTTATGTTTTTGTAGAAAAATGGGTTTAACATCGATAAAACAATAATCTATTCCTTAGATATAAAATGTCTTTATATTATATCTGTTCTATATAAATGAATTCTGTCCGACAGTTGCTCCTTATTTTATATTTTATATTTTGAAATTTCTGTTTTCTTTTATTCTTTTAACAATCAGTTCCTGTATTTTATTTTCTTATTCTTAATCCGATTTTAATGCATTATTTGTGTTTTGATGACATTATTTATTCTAATGATATTCTCTGAATTAAGTTTAGTCGTGCTAAACTAAAAAAGTTCATACATTTATTAAACTAATGATATGTTGTTTTAAATTTTTATTCAATCGCTTTAGCTTTGTTATGCTGTTTAGAAATGTCCAAGGTAGATGTGAACTAGGGATAATCGAAGAGAACATTGATATACAACTTATTAAACATGTTCAGGATTAGAATATTCTTAAATATTTATACGAAAAGAAACAAATAAGAATAAATAAGATTGGTGATAATAAGATTGCTACAAAAGATCAATACTTTTCTACAAAATGAAGTAATCACGCCTTGAATATTCACTTTCGCATTCAAATATTAATCATGATACAATATATTAGAACATAATAATCAAAAAATTTTAATCTGAATAAAGCAAAATTCAGTGTTAGAACCAAGGATGGAAAAGAAAAAATTTTAGGAGGTATTTAAGGAGGGAAATCTGGCAATAAAAAATTATTTACTTTATTCTAGAGTTGGTCTACTCTAACGAGAACACTTTGAATATACTACAAGTGATTATCTCTTAATCCTTTTCTAGTTGGATATGAGTAAGAGAAGTGAGTATTTCTTGTCAGCCAGACTTTAATACGAGGCAATTGTTTACAAATTAATACCCTATTATAAGCAAAAAGTGATAATATTTATTATTTATATGATTGTTGAAAATTTTTTTATTCAAAAATGCCATTTAATAAATCAATACAAAATTGATTGCGATTTCTGGATTAAAATTTTTTTAATCCCATAAAAAATAATTGAATTTTATTTCTCTCTACCTTTAACAATGCAAAATGATTAAGAGATTAGCATCCTGGTTCGAGTAGACCGATTGCATTAATTCATAAAAATCTCGTTGTGTTCCATAGGAAAATCTAATTAAGATACTTGTTTTTATTCCTTATTTAATATATAAAATAAGAATTTTTTAATGACTTAAAGATTTCAGATTATAAGAAGACACGAAGTAATTAAAATAATGAAATATTTCATTCATTCATTCATTTTCATGAACGCCTTTTATACCTTTCAGTGTAGGCGTGGTTCTCGAATGCTAATGCGTCAAGTGCTCGAAGCACTTTATCCCATTCCTTCTACAACAAGTGACTGCCCATTGCTAGCAGTGAAGTGAGAACAGAGTGATATTTGGTGAAAAATTCTAAATAAATAGAAATGACTGGATAAGCTCGAACCAGAGACCCTTCGCACAGTAAGGCGAGAACCATACCTACTGAGCTACATCCGCTCTCATAATGGAATATTTTACTTGTTAATTCAATTCAGCACTAGATTAGCTCAATCACGAAACATGGATTTAGATATACATAAGAGAGAATAATTCAAAATCATACATTTGGAATATATTTAAAAGATTGAAATTACTATAGTTTATATGTGAGTTCAAATAAAAAAACTTTTGTATAAAAATAAGTTGGAGTGTATGAAATAGAATTGAATACCATATATATAATCTCCATTGATTTTTGGAAGTAAATAATGACTAAGTAATTCAAAGACACTTTTGTTCTTTACTGTACAACACAGTAAAGTCTACTGAGTAGATAATGAAAGGAGCGAGTATCATATTACTCTCTTTGCAATATGATCCTTTTTTGCAAATGAAGCAAGGATCTATAATTAGGAATAAGTTTTAGTTTGAATCAATTGACGGGCAATAATAAATCGCTAAACTATTAAAATTAAAAATAATTTATTAATAGATAATATTATAATATAATTTCCGTACGAATACGATAATCTAATGTCAATAGATATTGCATTTGGTTTCAATAAAACCGAGTAATATTAAATGTGCAGAACATACTGTATGGGCACCAAAAGGCAGTTTCACTTGAGCCTAAACTGTAAGCAGGAGAGGCTAAATGAGTTGATCTGAAGTTGTCTAAAATTCACGAATTTTTAGCAGATTCACGAATCAGCGAAGAATTAATCAATGACAGATATCGTTACAGGGAACTTATTATAAATCAATCTATGGGCAGAAATTCAGTGTTTTAATTTCAAATGTTTGTAGTTAAGTAAGGATTAGATAAGTCAGAATTCAGTTGGCAGATTTCAGAAGCATCAGTCTATAAGCAGATTTGTCTAGGCAGAAATTTAGTAGGAAGAATTAACGTTTCCTTTTCGCTGCCCATTCAGTATGTTCTGCCAGCAGATGTGCTGCTCATTCAGTATGTTCTGCCAGCTAATGTGCTGCTCATTCAGTATGTTCTGCCAGCTGATGTGCTGCCCATTTAATATGTTCTGCCAGCTGATGTGCTGCCCATTCAGTATGTTCTGCCAGCTGATGTGCTGCCCATTCAGTATGTTCTGACAGCTGATGTGCTGCCCATTCAGTATGTTCTGCCAGCTGATGTGCTGCCCATTCATTATGTTTTGCCAGCTGATGTCCTGCCCATTCAGTATGTTCTGCCAGCTGATGTGCTGCCCATTCAGTATGTTCTGCCAGCTGATGTGCTGCCCATTCAGTATGTTCTGCCAGCTGATGTGCTGCCCATTCAGTATGTTCTGCCAGCTGATGTGCTGCCCATTCAGTATGTTCTGCCAGCTGATGTGCTGCCCATTCA
>JAQFXN010004205.1:0-10016 GCA_034693365.1 Liacarus xylariae
TGAATAATTAACAATACTTGAGCTCTAATCTGCATACTCGATATCTAATTAGCTTAATTAACACGTTGTGCATACTTAACCACTATATTGTTTAATTAACAACCATTTAGAAAAACATGTGCCAGTTTAAGAACGGGTGTGTCCCTCGCGCGTCCCCAGTTGACCTAAATATAGGCTCCACCTACTTGCGCAGAACACATTAGTTAACGCAATTACGTATAAATTGCTAAGAATTGAACTTAAACCAATTGACTCGACCAGCACATTATTGTAATTGCAACAAATGAAGTACTTGCAGTGCAATATATAAGTATCAGTGGTCGATAGCTAAAATAATAACTAAATGAACATTTAGTCACATATATAAAGATATTAAATCAAATGTTAATTTTGAATTATTTGTTTTTAAAGTTAAGCATTAGGTAAATGATTAATTAAATTTTAAAATCCTAAACTAATAAGTAAGAATTATGCATTTGTTCGATCAATTTAAAAATATCATTACTGTATTTTCAGAATAATTTTCGATAAATTCCAATATTAATTTTTGGTGAATTTAATTAAATTTTACAATTGTTATAATTATAAAGTATTTCAAAAATTCAAATTTTAAACATTTTATAAATGGTTGGTAGTTGGTTAACATCACTCTAGTTGTAGTTTTAGTGAGCGTTATGGATAGGCATACCCGTGCGCAGTCACGTGAAATGTCAAATATGACCTAAGATCTTCAGTTTATGTGTTCTGAGTTTCGTTATGGTATACATGAAGTTTAGTTGGTTTAACCCGATGTATCGCAATAAGCGAGAATAACTTTATTTTGTCCTAAGTACGTAAGATTACTGTAAATAATATGTTTGAGAAAGTAAATTTAATTCTTTTTAAATCTACATGGCGCTCATCAATTACAATATTGTTTTCGAGATGAATCAATATTTCAAGTCTATCAGAGAGTGGTTTAAGAAGAAACAAAATCAACCAAGTCCACTGGGCGGAGAAGAATACAATTTCATTGAAAACAGATGCAGGAAATGGAGATCCTCACCATAGTTGAAGGTAACTGAAGACCAGAGCAGTTTCAACTTAAGGAAACCGTTTAATCCATTTTGATTAATTTACAAAGTATTGAGCATTCAGCTCTATACATATAAGACACGACTACTCCATTTTAATTGGTAGAGGCAGACGAGGTCCACCTTAAGATTGAATAGCAAAGATTATAGAAAGGGTAATTCACTAGACATTACCAATTAACATCGAACAGCTAGTCCTTAGATAAGCCTGCTGTCCAGATACTCGACAACAGTTGGTAAAGGCCGAAAGTTCCTCCTGTGACTGGTTAGCAGATATTAGACGCCTTGTCACTTGCTTATAGTCATCCCGCTACCATTTAACATCTACTAACTGGCCATAGTTGGACGGATGGTCCAAAGGAACGTTTGAAAGTTAACATCCAGAAATAAATGTCTCAATATTAATTAAGATTTTACTGACTATTTTAAAAATTTCAAACAATAATTTCATTTAAATTATATTTATATTATATCTTTTTATATTTCTTTGTGATAAAATCTTGTTAACATAGACAGAACGGACAGATTGTATTCGGTTTGTGATTAATATATTCAAATCTTACTTAATTTTATTTTATAGAAAATCTATTTGAATTTGAAATTTATGATTATTATTTCGTTATCGTTAACTATATTTTGTTTTTTTCTCAATTTTAATTATTTTGTTTGAAAAAATACAATCTATTTAATCGTTTTAAATTTAATATTATTATAGAGATTCTTATTTATAGCATTAACCAAACCTGCCAAGAATGGCCTCACACTTCTACGCTCTTTCTTAGTTGAATCAAGTTTCGTTTAGTTTAGGTTTAATACCAGACCTACCTAACAGGTTGTTATTACCAGAAAACAAGAATGATTTTCATCTTGACCGTTTGACTGATAGTAACAGTGGAAATAACTCGAGAAAGAATGAACGATCTCAATGTTATCAACAGCGTTGTACCTATTGTGACAACTTTAGTCATAATAAAATCACTTGTTGGAAAAAGAATAAACTGAATCGCAACACAACTAATCAATAATACATTTAATGATAAGAGTTATGAGTGATGGACATAACCTTATAGACTGCAATGTCATATCTCCATCTTTTCAAAGAATTATAATTACTCTACATGTATTTGATCAAGACATCAACTTTATATTAGATAAAGGCTCTGGGTATTCATTTATCAACGACTAGTTGGTAGATGAGTTAAGTTTATATAAAATTAGTTATAATGGTCCACTATTAAGTCTAATTGATCAGAGAATCAAGAAAATAAATCATAAATGTGAAATTGAAGTTTATTTCAAAAATTATAATTGCCTTCATACTTTCTTAATTAGTAAAAATCTTTATTATAATGGGATATTAGGAATGGATTTCTTAGACAAAATAAAATACCTGATCAATACAAATGATGATTTAGACATTCTAATGAATGACGAATTCTTTGAGAAAGAGTTCTTAATTAAAATTAACACAGTACAAACTGAAATTATCTTAAAGAACACAGCTAAATATACAGAAATAATAAGTCCAACCGATAAGGACAATTATTATTTTATCCACTTGGAAAGACAATCGAAGAATATAACTTAATTATTTTACCTGCTATTATATATTATAACACCAATGGTATATATATAATTAACACAAACAGTCATAATATCACACTTCAAATAAATATAAAATTAGGATTATTAGGGAAAGTCGATTTAGATAACATTAATTCTGATAAACTATTTGACAAAATTACTAGATCATTCTACCATTTAAATGATCAGTTATTAATTGATTCAATAAGGGATAATGACATAACTTTCAATATAGTAACAGAATCAGAAGATGAATATGCAAAAAAGAGTTATTACTGAGATATCGAAATTGTTTTGCAATAGACTCAAATGAATTGAGCAAAGAAATAGGTTTTAAAAATAAAATAAATACTGGAAATGAAAAACCTTTCGAGTTAAAGAATGGTATATATCCAGACCCTGACCGGGTAAAAGCAATATCCACCAACTAAAACTCTGAAAGAAGTCAGACGATTCTTAGGTATGATATGATTTTATAGAAAGTTTACAAGTGATTATGCAATTATTGCAGGCCCTATGACAAACTGTTGAGAGAAGGTATGAAATTTGATTGGAATAGTGAATGTCAACAATCTTTAGAATATCTTAAGAAAAAACTAGTTACAGCTCCAATAATCTCACACTATGCTGTGGGAATGCCATTAGTTTTGTACACAGATGCTATTGGTTATGCAACAGGAGCTATACTGCCACAAGTTATTGATGGTTAGGAAAGAGTCTTACAATATGCATCAGCTCAGTTAGATAAACATCAGTCAAATTACACGATATCTGAAAAATAAATGCTAGAAATTGTGTGGAGCATAAAGAAATTCAGACATTATCGCTTAGATCACCTTTCAAAATAGTAACAGACCACTGTATTCTATGTTATCCAATGAAAATAAAAGACCCGAGCGGTAGCCTTTGCAGATGGAGTCTGCATCTTATGGAGTTTCAGTTCACTATTGTTTACAAAAGTGGTCGACTTCATAATAATGTTGACGCCCTCGCAAGAGCACCTGTTGACCTGCCTCAGTTAAATATAGACGATATACCAGTCTAATATTTAGAAACTGTCTATTTTAAAGAAGAACAAACCAATGACACCTTTTGCAAATTCATTATGGAAATTCTAAAGAAAGGCACAAAGAATTTGTTAACAAATTTAAGCGTGAAAACGAAATAGTTTGCCTCCTTTGAAGGCTGATCTAACCCCTCTTTATTAACAGTTATTGTTGTGGTCAAGTCTAGACATGAATCCATTATTCAATATTACCTTGACTAGGGAATTGGTTTGATTATTCCTTTTTATTGATCAGAACTGGACACGAGTCCATTCATAATTATTTATTCTGATCTGTAGAGCACTTATCCCATTAGAACAGTTTGGTATCAGTTATCTAGTTATCAGTTATAGTGATTGACCCTGATTTTTGGTCGAGATAGTCCAGTGTGGGCTATCTAGTGATAGTTACATCGGTTTAGAGGTTATTTGAATGATTCATAAAATAAAGCTATAACCCATAACCTGTTTAACGTCACAATATGACAAGCAAAATTAATTACATTAAAAACTACAATTAAAAATATAGAAAAAATTATTTTGTAAAATTAAATACAATTCTCATATAGAAGTTAATTCTGACTTTTGCAATTTAAATTAATAATTTTAATATCCTATTTAAGATCAAAGATACACAATGAACTCTAAGTGACGGTGGTATAGGGTACTGATAAGAGCATAAACATCACAGTAGGGAATGGAAAGGCCTTTTTCGATTGTAAAATTCTTCATCAGAGGGTGAGAAATAGATTGAAAGTTTGACTATACCCACATTGGGCTTCCATAATTCAAAATATTTCAATTTAAAGTTATTAAATAAAAAATTTAAATATAAACTATTAATAAGTAAATGAGAATGGGTATTTTAGGAAAATAGATATTTATATTTTAAATGTTAACTTTTTGAAAATTTGCAGATATTATGAAAATTAATAAATAATTTTCAAAATAATTTTGATTTGATTTACACTTGGTACGAATTAAATCGCAGGTATCTTTAAGATATATACATAACTACAATACACTGGTTTTTAGTTTATATTTTTTTATTAATTAAAGTTTTTTTTCTATTGAAATTAATATTATTTCATTTAAAACGTTAATAAATTTATTTCACAATAGATTAGAGTTGTTAAATGTCAGTATTAATCATTGATGACTCTTTGATTTAACAACCATTTGATAATTGAGTTTGAATTTTGTAAATGTGAAGCAAATTCAATATTATTTAGTTATAAATAATCAAATTAAATTTTTAGTTACTTAATTATATTTTGGAAAATTTTTTAAAGTTTATAATCAAATAAAAATCAAATAAAAGTCATTTAATTAGAAATTATATTTAATAAATAAAAATAATATACACTAAAAACAAATGAAATAGTAACGTATATATCTTAAAGTTATCTATTATATTTAATTAGTTCCAATTGTAATATTATTGAAATCCTTATTGAAATGAAATAAAATCTTTATTATTTACCCTCGCATTGCACTCAACTAAAGTTGATTTCCAGTGCGTATATGAGCTGATGTTATTAAATTAATGAATGACATGAAATGGACACAGAGTGAGTCGGTCGGGAAGCGAACACACAACCCAGTCTCCATAGGCAAGCATGTTAATCTCTCGGCCAACGCAATCTGATAAAATCATTATTATTCTATTAAATTTCTACGAAATGTATTAAAATCAAAATTAAGTTTTGATATAAAACTGACTAGTTAAACTATATTTAATCATCTGCATTCATTATAATTCTAAATAACATCTAAATTTTGGTGAATTTTTTAAAGTTTAAATTCAAATTATAAGATATTCAATTTTAGATCCAATTTGGAGTTTAGAGATAATCTGACAATCTTGATTGAATTTCACTCTATTGCCAATATTAGATAGAGTTTTAATTTTTTAATATTAAAGATTGCTTTAATGTTCACGACTACTAATACAATCTCAATAGATTTCAATGGAGTTCAATAGAGTTATTATTAGAAGATATGATTCAGTTTCAATCTTTTATCTGTTTCAAACCCCTAGATCACATCGCAGCTCAGTAAACATATTTGCCCGATACTAAGTGAAGTGCCGCTGGTTTTGGCGCTGTCAAAGATGTATCACTTCTGATGTTATATCAAAAATATATTAATTCTTTCTGTTATTTTCACTTCAATATTTGAAATAACGGTTATTTTTCAAGTCGAAGGGGACGAAGTGCTTCGAGCACTTGACGCAGAGCATTCGGCTACTATACAGCGGAAGCTACAAAAGGTGATCATTGATAATAATGATGATTTGTTAGCAAAGATAGATGATTAGAGATGGTTCTCGTCTTACTCTTGCCAAAGATTTCTGGTTCGAGCCCAGATAGTAATCTCTCTTGCTGTAATTTATTTGGTGTATCACATTTATTGAAATCTAACTCATATCAAGTATTATAAAAAAATTTGATTTTATATTGCTTATCAATTACTAAATATAAATAATTTGTAAATTTTCATCTCTTTTGGCGAAGTTTTAATAGAAAGAAAACTTTACATTCTCGCACATACTTTTAAAATAATCAACTGTACGCATACACCCAAAGGTACAAAAGACGTTCATGAAAATGGTTAGTTAATTAAAAAATTCATTGCAATATTACCTAAATTTTCATATTGCCTAGATTTAATATAATTAATATTTTAAAAATCAAAGGTTATTTTAATTCAAAAAATATAATTTATAAAAATATGATGATCTATGCAAAATTCAACATGGAAGATGTAAAAAATAAGTTTAAATTTAATTTAAAATATCTCATTATTTGCCTATTTAAATTATCAAGCTCAAACTGAATATAATTTTTTCAAATATAAAGTATAGATTAATTTTATAATTTTATACATAATTTTAAATGTCGAAGAATAATTATTTAACTTGTCAATAATTCGTCATTTTTAGCAATATGTTTTCATATTAAATTAGTATATAAACAAATACTATTAACAGGTTTATTGTTATTTTATAAAAAAGTACATTTATTGAAGAATAAAATATAATTTAGCTTGTTTAGAATATAAACAAAATTATATAAATTGCAGTCAAAAGTAAAATATAATTGATATTGAGAAAGAAAATATATAATATTAATTTGAATTTAATTTAAATCGTTTAGTAAAATAGATCTCGGATGATTTCGAAATACCTGGAAAATTTAGCAATTTTATTAACGGAATTAAACAGATTATCGCAAAAATTTAAAGAGCATAACTGAATTTATAAATTGACACGGCATCTGCTCCAAGTTAACTATTATAAACTTGAAACACGTTTCCCAAAATATACAGCCCAGAGCATAACTATCTCCAGTAGAATGTTAAAATAAAATTTTTATACCCTTGATAATTTTTAAAAACAAAAAATAGTTATAATTCTTCTGTAAATAAAATTTCTAAAAATTTATTAATTATTATTTTAATTGACCAGGTTGCAACTGCGAACAGACTTCAAATTGACTGATTATAAACATTTTATTTAAATATTTATTTAAACAATAATATCTAAAATGATATGGTCTATTTGATAGGGGTATGTGGTACATAATTTGGGTATGAAGTGGATGATTTCACTATGGGATAGATCGTTAAATTATAATTAGTAATTTGTAATAACTTATTGTGATAACTGGGCGTACTTAGTGGCTAAGTTGTTAGACTGCTGTACATTATTTAATAAGGTAATCAGTTGTGACTACTGTAAGTAATAAGTGAGGTGATACAACTTGTAACGTCTCTTTCTAGGCAAAAAATATCTTGCCTATTCTCCTAGAGATAGATGGCCGTCAAAATTAAAATTAAGCGCACGAAAGACGGAAAAGAAAGTGGATTTACGCTCCACTATAACTCTTTCTCGAAAATTAAGCTCCCTCCAAATAGAGTATATATGGCTTTCATGGGAGACCTGCTATTGTAGAGTGAGATGCCATATAAGTTTGATTTATTTGTTCATTGCTTATAACCAGTGATTCGCAAGATTACCCATTTGGGTAAAGTATTTTGTGTTATTAGGACTTCATTTGTATGTTAGGATTGATTTCCTTATGACGACATATCCTATACACAACTACAGTACTAAGAAAGCTAGTGTAGGGAATGCATTAAAAAATCATTATTTTCATTTGTGAAAATATCCAATAAAAAATGATGAGATTCACATTACAAAATATTAATGTAATTATAATTTATTTAATTTCAAACCAAATGAAATCTTATTTAAATTTATGTCTATTAAATGTATTGCAATTGTAGGCAAATTTGCGGATTTTAAGTAACTTTTTATTTGAATGTCTCAAATCATAAACTCCTTTACTTTTATGGCAATAAAGCATTTGAATTAATTAAGTACCAAGAATGAGCGCAAAATTTGAATGTTGATCATCACTGCTTATAAGGACTGAAAATTTGAGTAAAAATTGCTGCAATTATATTGGCGTATAAGAGCACCACACGTGACAAAATCACATATAAGAGCCGCGCATTAAAGTTGATTCAATTAATAGTAAAAAACAATTTAAGTTACAAACAATCCTTTCAAAGAATTGTCTTATTTTACAAAAGAAATTAATAAAATAAATTCACATATATTTGTCGATTAATTATAAATAAAACATATTATTAGTTGTATTGAATAAATACTTTTTATCTGTTATTTTGTATAGGAATTAGAATTCTATTGGAAAACAACAGAATATATTTGACCCGAACTGAATTTAATTTAATAATTAACAGAAGGAAAAACACTAGAATTAGCAGTTTTGTAGATAAAAGAGTTAAACTCATTCTCATATTCGTTCATCAATTCTTCGATAATATAATCAGCGATTTTCCGACTATTATCCCAGTGTTGGTCCAGTCCTTCATTCGCTAACTTAATAACCAATTCTTCCATTTCGTTCTACATTTCTGAATCGATAACATTCAGAGTTCGGTCGTTACTATCGATTATCTGAAATATAATTAATTTTTATTAAAATAAGTTCTAAATTCTTATTTTCTCATTTAGTAATCAATAATACGAACGAAAGTCTCGTTGTTTTGAATTGTTTTCAATTTCTTGTTTTCTGTAATCAATTCACGCGCAGGCAGTCCCGTGAATTCTAATCACTTTACCAAGTTAAATTCCACAACAGCCATACAATAAGAAAAGAGAAAATAATAGATTCGGTGAAATTCACTGATTTCCTAACTTGCACTGTCCGGATATGCACTTGCTAAAAATGTTTATCTCTTAAACACTGCTTGCACTTCAACTACTAATATATATTTAAACTCTAAAAATTCATCACAATCCAGGGATGGGGAAAGGGGTAGAGTCCGAGATAATCTCTGTGATTTTTACCTCTTGCAAAGTATGAATAGATTTGCATTTATGTTTGAATTAAGAAAATCTATTTATGAAACTGAAACATAAATGCAAATCTATTCATACTTTTCGAGAGGTTAAAATCACAGAGATTATCTCGGGCTCTACCCCTTTCCCCATCCCTGGATTGCGATGAATTTTTAGAGGTATTTAGAGTTTAAATATAAATTAGTAGTTGAATTGCAAGCAGTGTTTAAGAGATAAACATTTTTAGCAAGTGCATATCCGGACAGTGCAAGTTAGGAAATCAGTGAATTACACCGAATCTATTATTTGCTCTTTTCTTATTTAAGGCCACAAATGCAACTGTGTTCATTAATTTGTCCAATTGATATTCTGAATCAACATGTTCCTTTTCGAATGTAACTATATCGTTACAAAATATAATACATTCTGAAGCAAGTTCCATTAGTTTTCGCATTCTTGGTTCTAACCATTCTATATCTGCTAAGTAAATTTCTTCAGAATATTCAAACATTGTGAACAAAATATAATTGCATCCGGATTTATGTTTAATCTATCATAAATAAAATTTAAGAATTATTATTTTACTTTGCTTAATATTTCATGATGAAATAATGTAATTAATTAGTAATAATCAGTCATCTTCTAAGATCCAAAAAATGCATGTGCGATTTGCACTGACAAACACGAGTTTCGTTTAGACTTTAGTGAGAAAATTCTGATTAAATCGGTTCAAAATTACTATTCATTATTTACTATACATTATGTATGAACTACAATATGCAGGATATTTACTTAACAGATATAGAATGGCTTGAAACAAGAATGCGAAAACTAATGGATCTTGCTTCAGAATGTATTATATTTAGTAATGGCAATAATGTTTTATTTCTCAATAATTTTTTAATACAGTATTTAATATTTGGTAATTTCACATGAATTAGAA
>JAQFXN010004206.1:0-10016 GCA_034693365.1 Liacarus xylariae
AGCCTCCCGGCCAGATTAGCCCGCAATATCTATCGATTATAAGTTATACAATAAATTATAGTTAAATTGCTGATAACCAGAATTTGAAGTACTTATTTTCATTCGTACAATAGGAAGAAAAATAGCATAAATTTGGAATTAAAAATCAATTTTAAACATTTTAAGTGAGACAGGATACAACTCAACGAATTTAAGCGAGAATTTTTTAAATATTTTATATACTTGTGTTGTGACAGAAAAAAATTCATAGATTCATGCTAATTTAATGTTTAAATAAAAATTTCTATTTTTAAAATATTTATTAAGTATTTACCAAAAATTTTTTCATAAGCTCTATATTTTCGGATTTATTATTTCGTAATTATCTGAAATTTCGGAATTATGCTGGAATGGGAAAGTAGGGTACAGCCCGGAATGCCACCCTGAGAAAAAAAATTACGTCTATGGAAGGCTCTCTGAAGGCGACTGACCACAAAACTGGCGAAATACCCAAATACATCGTCATTTATAAAATTTGGAACATAAATGTAATCATATTTTAATCCCCTGATCGGTAAAGATTTGCATAATTACGACAGATCTGAGCTACTGGAAAAGGCGCATTTACGAAATTGTCAGAGCTCTGTTGATAAATAACTCTTAAAGTGAGGTCACTTCTCTAAATCGAGTATAGTTGTGCTGCTTTTGCACACATCTGAATGCTATTCTATAAAATGAGTTTGCATTTCAAATCCAAACTTGATTTATCTAATGATGTGATAAACCCATTGAATATAAGTTCAACCCTTTTGTATTATTCATTATGCAATGCAATGGATAATTGTATTCAATCTCTTGTCAAAATAATGAATATAAAATAGCATACTTTTAATAGAAAAACTCATCAGCTTGGAAATTTTAAAAAGCACACATAAATTTTCACCTATGTTTAGTGTAGGCCAGAGTTAATTGATGCTTAAATTATTTCCGACTACTCTTTAATGTACGGTATAGTATAGTAAGTCTATACAACAGAATAGAAATATTGAATAATTATAATTAATTGATTCAATAATTTATGTGTTTAAGTAAGCGTTAAGCCATTACTCGTTATCGCAACCAATTGTGAACTGAAAAATAATAAATAATTTACGGTTGACTTAACACAGAAAAGATTTTAAATAAGGAATAATAAAAATAAATTAAACTCATAAAAACGAGAATATTTAATGATTTGATGCACACAACACTATGAGTTATACAGTAGTCTATAGCTTATTATCAATTATATAAGTATAGGGATTATTAAAATCAATCTTGTTGAGATTGTGTCACAAAAACTTTTAAATCAATTTTTTAATAAATAGTTACTGATTAATTATGTCCAGTGGTGGGAATGGGTGGTATGGAAAATGTTATTTTATTTAGAGTTGAGCTGTTTTCAACGTTTATTCTTTTAACCGGTTTCAACTGTGCTATGATAACTTATAAACCCTAGAAATGCTCTCTATTCCGAAACACAAGTGTTAAAATAATCTAATGACTTTATTCTAAAATACAAGCAAAATCAGTTTAAAAATTACTACCAATACCACCTGAACATGGATGATGTTATTCGTAGTGCATGGAACATATGAACAATAATTTGATAGTTCCAATTCATAAAAATCAGACATAAATCATATCGTTGTAGAACAGACAATGATAAGAGACGAGAAAATTAAATAAAGTATCACTGTAGTATCTGTGCTGAAGCAGGGATGTCCAGAGTAGGGTCCAGCTCGGAATACCCCCTTCTCCTGGCAAAATTTGTGGTTAGCATTACGTCTATGGACAGATACCTCTAAACATTGATAAAAAATGGGAGAAAAACCAGAATACCTTTTCTGACATTTTCAAGTCTGGACATCCCTGGTGATGAAGAGTCTTAGTTTTTTCGGTAACCATGAACTAATCTAATTAAATTCCCAGCTTTAAACATAATTCATCTAGTAATTTCGTAGTCAGACAAACGAGTAGAATGAGCTACAATCTAGCTAATATTCAGATTTCTGAAAGATCCATTATTTATGCAGTCTAATTAGTATTTAGAAATTAAAATCCTTGTTGAATTTGAATATGAACAATTTAAGTCTTACAACTAATTCAACAAATTTCCCAAAAGATCTAAAAAAATAGTATATCCACTTTGGCACAATACAACAAATCAGTTCCTGGATTACCTGGATACTAGTTTTGCAAACGAGCTAGATGTGGTAAACAGCACATGAATGTAAATTATTATATTATATAATGCAGGGCTTATAGCAGACGTTATTAGTGTTGAGGAGTGGGAACAACAGACTCTGTGATGACCTCAAAACAGGTCTGGCATTGCATAACAGGAGAGGTCTGTGTTGTCATAACAGCTGAACATAACTGTAAAAAATTAATCTTTTGGTCTTATTTTGAAACTAAAAATGTAAGACAAGTTGTATTTTCTATTTATGATATACTTGTGTTCAACACTATTGACACAGATTTGTGCGAAACTGAATAAAAGCAATGAATGTCTTAAATAATGCATTGATTGCTAGAAAACACAAACCGATTGGTGAATCCAAACCCGAAACCACTTATCGCTATATATTTCTCTCATTTTATTGTATTTTGTATTCAATTCACAGATAAGACGATTAATAATCTCAAAAAACTGTATTAAAGATAACTACATATCAGTGCAGCTCTTCTCTGGTATTTTTCGCCTACTGTTCCACTCATATCAGTAGATATGAAATTAACCAATAGTTAACTCCAATTATATTTGACATTATCTCAATTCAAAGAAGAAGAAAAAACTTTTTATGTATTGTTATATCAACTGAATTGGCATTGAATTATGTGTTAACTAAACTCTCTATTATAGTGTGGATCAGACTCTCTCATCAGTTTGTTTGGAAGCTCTCTATTAAAGGGCCGATCGTTTCTAACGCTTCAAATGTCATTGAAATTATCGATAAAATAGTACTGTTTTTAACATATCTTTTAATTAAAAGATTAAATATTTCTCTAAAATAGTTTTTATGTAAAATTTGTTTCAATACATTTAGTCCTATATTGACTTAAATGTGTGAAAAGTTAAAAGTTGTGTTCAAACAATTTTACTTAAATTAGTGTTGATTTTTGAAAATGATATGAATTTTTTTATAAAACTTCTGCAATTCCTATAATATTTGTATTTTGTGTATAATTTAATTAGTTTTTTGATTCGACGATATTTCTATAATAATGCCAAAGGAGTTGGGATTTGATAACGCGTTCATTAATTTTATCAATAATTCAAACGAAACTCTATTTATTTGGAAACAATTTAAGGAATGCTTTAAGGTTTGTCCACAATATTAAAGAATTTCTTATTTAATTAAGTTTTTCAATTAAGAATTTTAGCATGCATATTTTGTTTCTAAAATTAACTGCCTTATCTATGTTAAAATGAGCAAGCTCTCTGATTAACACTACATTACAGTAGTTTGTGAAAAGTGACAAAATTTTAAAGAATAGCCAATTATTCGTCTCTTAGTGTCCATTACTTCTTTGGTCAGAAGTATTGCCAAATAAGACCAAATATTTAAAGATAACCACTAATTATGAACTCGAATACGCCATCACTACTGATAACTCGACTTATATAACACCCATTTGTTCAAACACTGTAACACTTTTGGATCAGTCGTCGAATATAATCAGGTATTGTAACACTTCTTCTCAATACAGTAATCAAACATTAGCTAAGAATAAATTATATATTTATCTCCAAATGTGTAGATTTGAAACAAAATAAAGCGTAAGATTAAAGAAACTCTTCCAAGTTTAACAAGATTAGTACGCCTTTCACTATAATAGCAGTTAAACATTGAGTCAATATTTTTGCTTAATAACTGATAACACTTAATGATAACTAATTTATTTGACTAATATTTTCACAAAATTATTGATTCAACTGTATGTGACTATTATAGTGAAACTCGTAGTCATCTTGTTAAACTTAGAAGAGTTTCTTTAATCTTACGCTTGATTTTGGTACAAATCTTCACAAATAAACTAATTTTTTAAGCATTCCTTTCATTTGAATAATTGATTAAAATATTTTTGTCTTTATTTAAATTCCAGTATTAATGACACGAATCCCAATACAACTGAAACAAACTGTGATTTCAAGGTCGCGAAGGAAGGTCGGGACAACATCTGGCCAATAGTGGTGGCCATTGTGGTCTATGTAGTGTTTGCCGCCCTCTTCTATATCGGACGAAGAATTTTCTACAAATGGCGAGAAAGGCGTGCAATGAATATATCTCTGCCATCAGATCCGGCAGTGGATCAGATCGCAGAAGAAAAGAAACGCAAACGTCTCAAGTCATTGGACTGTTTCAGAGGGTATTTCAAAACTAAAATTATTTATTTTTGTCTAATTTTTTAAACTCAATAAATGAGTATTTGTTTAAAGAACTCTTTCTTCTAATCTGTCATTTACTCCGAGACTAATAGTGTTATTAATGTGTTGTAAAAAGAAATGTTCCCAAAAATAGCAGTTTAATAGCAATTTGTTTTTTGCTTTGTTTTGTCGAGAAATTGTGTCAAAAAATGAGGTCAAATGTGAAGTTTTGGGAATACCGTAATTGTCGACAAAACTTGCACTCATTTATCAGCCAATAGTATGCAATAAATTCAGGTTTTTGTCATTTTCTCATACATAGCATCACTATATTAATGATGATATTTGTAAATCTGGGCGCCGGTGGTTATGAGTATTTGGATCACGCAGCCTGGGATGGCTTCAATTTCGCGGACATTATATTTCCCTGGTTCATATTCATTATGGGAACCACAATGGCTATCAGGTATTGAATAGACATTCAATTATTCAATGAATAACTTGTTATCTAAAGGCTTGACAAAAAGTGCAATTATTTCCACCATTGGCTCAATTAATATAATTGGTTTAAACGGATATTCAGTTAAAACACAAAATGATAATTAAATTGTTTGCACAGACTATATGTAACAGTAATTAAAAGTAAAACTTTATTTGATTGCGTTTACGATATCATTAAATGCATTAAATTCACTGCAAATTGTTGTGCAATAGTTCTGTCAAATTGTTTTTGTGCGGACTTTGAAAACAAATTCCTAAACAGCATTAAATGTTATTTTATTATAGAATCAGATTTCAATAACTCTTTGCAATTGCAGTGTATTATAATAGAGTATATAAACACAGTTAGAAATCTTGATTTTTTAAAATTTAATAAATTAATTACGAATTTCAAAACAATATTTGAATTGTTTTACTGCATTAAAAAGTCAATATAAACAGTCGAAAAAAGAAATGAACGAACCATTTATACGAGATCGTATAAATGAATTTATTTCAAGTACTTCAAGCGGGAACAGCTCCATAGACTATCTATTTGTCGCTAGTAATAAAGGAATTATATACTATGCACTATTAATAAAAGTATTATGCACTTTCCGCTCTTAATAAAGGAATATAAGACCATTAAAAGAATTTTAAGAATGGTATGAATATATTTCATTGTTGTTCACTCATTCTCTCTATTAGTAACTGAATTCCATTGTTGCACATTTGCCGATATTAGTAAAGAGGGGACACACACAAACATACACGGAAATCTCGAGTCTATAAGCATGAATTCCTAAAGGAATACGGGCTAAAAAATCAATTCCTTGAAAATGAATTTTATTTAGGGACAAAAATATTTTAGACAGAGTTGCTCAGGGTATAGATAACAGGGTGTTTTTGAGACAGTATTTGGGAGTGGTCTTAAAGAAAGAGGTTTAGTGTAAGTTAGGGTGAGATAATACAGTAACTTTATTGATAGAGATTAAACTTGGAGTGTTTCTGTGGATCAGTTGAAAAATCCCACTTATTTATCAGTCCCTGGTTTTGGAGACAATATATTACAAAATAATTATTCACTTTTTATGCGAAAAAAGAAATTTTGTTAATAGTTTTTTATCGCTTCAAAGAATTTCTTAAACAAGTTATTCATTGAAACCTAACAATAGTGGAGTGAATTAATGAAGTTTTATTTCTTTTTTTCTCACAATTAGTTTCAAAAGTATTGTTATTCGCCAAAAAATGCCGGTTTGGAAGATATACTACAAAATAGTCAAGCGTTCCATCAATTTGTTTGTTATCGGACTTATGTTGAACTCAAACGGAAATTGTAATTAAATTTACTTTAAATCTAAAAAAACATAAACTTTTCTCTATTCTCCAATTTTTACTTCAGTTTTACATTTTTGCACATTTAGTTTAGATCAGAGTTGTAATGGTGTCGGAGAGGAGTGTTGAAAAATGTTAATTATCCGAAAATATGTTTATTTATCGGTATTAGCTTTTCTCTGCACAGTAACCAGGGATGTCCAGAGAGAGAATACCCCTGGCATTTAGGCCGGATAACCCTATAGCCTATCCGCGAGGTACCTGCGAGCCACCTCGCAAATTTTGATGAATATTCTGTTAAATTCTGTGAAAATACCAGAATTTAATAAATTCTTGCTAAATTCAGTCAAATTCTGTTAATTTGCGTCATTAGTAGTTGAATTCTGCAAAATTTGACCATTGCAAAATACCCCGCACTGGACCCCTCTAGGCTCTCGGCGAAAAAAACCCCACCCCTGCAGTTATGTAGTATCGACGTCCTGACAGTAACCCTCATATGAGATCACTTTAAAAGACATTTGAAAATCAAATTTAAGAGAAATTCCTTTTGCCATTGAGTTTAGACCAGCGTTTTGTTCTGGGCTTAAAAAGAGGTCTTAATAGAGGAGTCGGTGTATTGGGACTTGAAGTTATTCCTGGAGTTCCTCAAAAATAATTGCATTTCCAAACAATCGGTTGTTGTTATGAATTCTTTGTGTTGACCGCAAGAATCGAAAAGTATATCTGTTTTTATTCTCATTTTCAGCTGATTTCCGAACCCTTCGAATACCAGGTGTTCTTCAGAGGTTCGGCATCACATACTTCGTGGTCGCGTCGTCTCATGTTCTGTCACTGCTTGTGCACAGGGGAGAGCTGTTCGGAGCGCGTATTAAGCATTTCATTGATATCACTGTTGAATCTGTTGTTAATTGAAATCCATTTGACTTTAATTCAATTGCAGTTCGAATCCACCAATTGGTTGATATAATCCCTTATTGGCCCGAATGGCTCATCATGTCCTTTGTGGGCGTTCTTTACTTTACGCTGACCTTCAGCTGGAGTTTTGACCCGAACTGTCCGACAGGATATATCGGTACTATTCATAAGTTTGTCTCTTTTCTCAATTAATGTTCTTCTCTCCGAATTGAGGACCGGGAGGTTTATACAACAACGCCTCCGATATTTACTGTACGGGTGGTGCGGCCAATAAAATAGATAAATGGCTTGTGGGCGAAGAACACATTTACCAATACTTCACTGGACATCGACTGTATGATCCGAATGGAGAGTTTGGTCTAAAGCACGACCCGGAAGGAGTGCTCGGTATGCAATCGATTCTCATTTGTGTCAAACACTTATTTGACTCTAATTTGACTTTGAATGACCTGAAGGGACGACCACTTCTATACTGCTGACATTCATGGGACTACAAGTCGGGAAAATTCTGATCGCATATCCCAGTCCTAAGCAACGCATCAGTCGTTGGATTATTTGGGGTTCAGTACTCGGTATTTGAATCAAGAATTTTATATTCAATTAATTACTTAATGTTTTGTTTCGTTTACTCAACTGAAAGGCTGTTTGTCTGCGATCTTTGCGGCCACTGATTGGATACCAATCAATAAGAATTTGTGGTCTTTTAGCTTTATATGTCTGACCAGTTCTGCCGCCTGTTTTGCCGTAAGCTTATTATATTATGCCATCGATGTGGTCAGGATTTGGCCGAACGGACAACCATTCCATTACCCGGGAATGAATTCCATATTGTTATATATCGGACACGAGATGTGCTCAGACATGATTCCCTGGAATTTCTATGTCGACCCGACATCACATGTCGGACCACTGGCCAAAAATCTGTTCGCGACTACACTTTGGTTTGTAATAAGTGTTGTTTTGGCAGAAAAGGGCTTTTTCCTCACCGTCTAAGTCATCAATATTTTGATATTTTATTACGAATTTTAATATATTTTTTAATTTTAGATGAGTTTTATTTATAAAATAATTTCTCGAAATCATTGAAAATGTATTGGAAAATGTGTCAAATTGTCAATTATTTGATTCTTAACTAACTTAAGAAAATTAAATTCATTTTTTCATTAAATCCAAGTTAAAAATTACTGTTCATTACAAGCAAATCAAAATTTATCCTATTTTTAATAATTATAAAAAAACATTTTTTTAAGAAAATAAAAATTTTCTGACAATATTCACAAAAAAATCTTATTTGCAAAAAACTACCTCTCATTTGAAAAGCTTTAAAATTTATTCTTTAAGAAAATGATAAACTATTCCGATGACAGCAATGAAGACCAGATGTATCAACAAATGCCAACATTTTCACAACTGAAGTCAAGACAATCAAGTACTCAATATCCCGACTCAAGAATTGCAATATTGCCAAGTTTGCCCCGGTATCCAGGTAGAGCTCATTTAGAACCTCTCCCCTCCCATCCAGTTCTTTCCGATGCTTTTCCAGAATCTGAAGTCAAAGACAATTCAATCGTTGGGAACAGTTCACCACAAGCAATGTTATACATGGGTGAGGAGTGGGATAGCAGAGAGACCCTGAGTGAGAATAGTTTTGAGGATCGATTCGACGCCATAGATAGGGGACTAATAAAGCTCGAACTCTATGACCAACAGATGGGAAAGGAGTCGGACATTGAGTTTGCATCAAGTGGTCAGTCATTTGATGCGATTGGACGGCAATCGATTGGAGCGAATCCCACAAAATGTCAGTACTGTTTCAAACGGACAGCTCTTGACCATCGGGTGTGTGAGTGCAGGGGAGGGATCGGCGATATTTGCATCGATTGTTTGTTTAAGTTTATTCGCAACAGCGAAGCGTCCGGAGAGTCGACCACAGATTGTTCGGTCTGTCACTCACCCTATTTCGGACTGGACTTCATTAGAGCCGAAGGGACCGCAGATTTAGTAGATTCGGTGCAACAGAACCACTGTCTGAGTCTATTTGTCGCACTATTGCCGGCGCTATCATTCACTTTAGCCATAGTGTTGAGCAAATGTTTGCTACAGAGTTGGTCTCATCCGGTGCTCTACATATTGGGCGCAATGATGACCATTCAGTATCTGCTGATTATAGGGGCATCGCTTAGGTCTCGTCGAAAGAGTCCATCGAATGAATCACAAACACTGCTTAGACTCAGTTATATCAGAGTCAATAAGAATGCGATTCCAAAAGACCGAAAGTTAGGTCTTATTGGTGATTGTCAGCGATGGAAGTCAGAGGAATGTCTGATTCAAGTATTGAAGTAATAAAATATTAGACATTCAGAGCATATACTTGTCTAAGTTCATTAAAAAATAGACTAGTGACAATCATTTACTGTAAATTAAATGTAGCAGTATAGGATAGGGCTATAAAATAGGAGGAGGATGATAAAAATGTTGTTTAAAACTCAGAGGGGTATCACATCTCTATAAAGGTGGGCATAATTTTTAAAAATGGTAAATGCTTAATTTGTATAAAATATCAACCTCTGTTAATTTAGTTCAATTTATTAAAGACTATAAAACTTTTAAATATCATTATATGAATACATTTCTTCATAAGAAGTTTGATTAATATAAGCTGAAAATGGTAGAGATATTCGCCGCCGTTCTCTCACTGTGTGTGTGTGTATTACAGAAAAGCATACATTTTTCTGCTTATAAGACCAATCTATCAAACGTCTTATGAAGAAATAATTTCTCATGTGTGTTGAAATAAAACAAAGAAATAGTCAAGAAGGAATCAACGTAAGATGCGATATATGCCGCGTGCTATTTCTGTAAGCTTATTTGCTGTGCGCATATACAAAAACAGGGG
>JAQFXN010004207.1:0-10015 GCA_034693365.1 Liacarus xylariae
TAGTATATATGGGGGTCAATGAGTCATAACGGGTTAATGATAGGAGGCCGTAATATATGAAATATATTACAATATGAACAAGACAGGCCCAGGGCATATCACCATAATTTGCATTTCTGCCATATTGGAGATTCTGGAAATTATCTATCCTTTCATGAAATTTAAAGCACTTATTTGTTGATAGCCATGAATGGTATCCAATACCACAATCTTCTTCTGTGACGTTAGGATAGACACCGATTTGGCCGTGAAATGCATTATAGGACACAAAATTTTGACTGAACACTATATTTATAAATTAGATTATTATCAAGCTTATATTATTCAAATATTCACCTACAATAGACAAAGATCAAGAAAATGATTTGGGACATTTTAGAAAATATTTACTAAATCTTATTTAAAATAATTAAAGAGTATTTATTTTGAAATATCAAAATTAATGTCTTTATTTAATATTTAAACAGTTATTGAACTTATTTCTTAAGAAATTTCATATAAGCATAGCATAAACAACTTATATTACATCTTATTGTTAATTAAACTCAAATTACCATGTTTGATGGGTGTCACCACAAAATGTCGAATCCCAAAAATTCGAAAAATACAAATAGAAGAAACTTTGTCCCAAAAAATACGAAAAATTAAATAAAATAGAATTTGTATCAAAATTCCAATTTTTTTTAAATATTTGAGAGACAACAATTACTATATGACCAAGCATCAATTAGAAAAATAAATTAATATACTATTTATATATAAATTAAATATGAAAATGAAAAATTGTTACAAACAAACCCATTCTAAGAAATTGGTATCCATTTTAGATAATAGAATTAATTAATTTAATCCAAAATGCTTGGACTTGCAGTGATTTTTATCTCATTTTATTATCAGATTCATTACAAATAAATGAAGCGAAAGTCCAAAATATTTTTATATTTTAAATATTTTCATCTGACTTCAATTCATTCACATGAGAGGATGTATTAGACTTTTTGGGACTTTTCTCATAAATAATCAACTTTTTGGAAATCGATTTAATGGGAAAAAGATTGTTGACTTGTTGGGATTCGAGCTTTTGAGGTATAACCGTTTGATGTCTCTGATTTCAAATCAAAAACTAGACCTGATTCAATTATTTAATGTGAGTCTAACTAACCGAACTTAGCAGGAAACATTGTATTTTAATAAATTAAATCTTTTGAATCTGGTGAACTAAACGCATACAAGTGATCAGTTTTTTTTATTTTCTCAAACTGGAATGTGGACAAATTTTCGAATTGGAGGCAGAAATGAAAAGAAAGATCTATTATCTAATAAATTTTGAAATAGAAGGTGTTATACTAGAAAAATTTATAAACTCGTTACAATTTATTTCTGCACACATACTAGACTATCTCTTATTGTGTTGGCTTAATGTTTTTACATTTGACTATCTGTGTCCGAGACCTTACTCTCAATTTCAAATAAATTTAAAATAAAATTTTGTTATTATGAGTTTCTATAAATTAATCAGGTTTCATTTCAAATTAGTTGTCGTTCACAGATTAATCAAATATAAAATCATTAAACCAGTGAACTAAAACGTTAAGAGGTTGTATACTATGTGTGCAGAAATAAGATGTAAAGAGTTTATATTTGAATTTATCAATTGAGGCATTCAGCGTATTTAACATATGCCCAAATTATCATATCACCAGTAGCTTTATCATGTGCGAATGAATCAAAATCTATGTCTCACTTAATAAAATCAAGAACTGCTATTTCAACTAACATCACAAACCAAGCATTAATAATATTATAAATTTAATTAAGATGATAATTTTGATATAAAAAATTGTAGAATTATTAATTTATAAGATTTATTTCAGATACGAACTTCTCTTGAGTCTAATGCTGCTCCAAACCAAAGAATTCTAAACTACCCTTAAAAATGTCTTAGACTATATATGACTTCAACAACGTAAGGGCAGTTTAAAATTTTTTGCTCTAAACCTTAGGTGCTTAAACCAAGGGTACATTAAATTACAGCAGTTTATATTTTAATATCTCATGTTTATGAAGAATTTGAAACTTATAAAGTACTAATAAGAGCCTTAAAATAGCAGGGGGTATAGAGTGGGTATTTTGAATCACCAAGATGGTGCAGAATTTAATTAAAAATGACGTAATCTGACAGAATTTCGACCAATTCTGCAAAAATTTAAAAGAATTTGACAGAATTGTCTATCCCTACTAAAGTGAAGGTATTTGAGAGAATTTTTCTCAACTGGTCAGGGTGCAATAGCAAATTTGCGAATATTCTAATTGATAATTAACTTACAATGCAGGTGTTGGACCCATTCTCAAGTGATTGAGAATGGTGAAACGATAAAATAGTATGGTTAAATGGATCAAATGTTTGGTTAGCTCTCCACTTAGAGAACTTAGTCCAGCCTTATTTCAAATGTCCATCCAGGGGTGTGTCATAATCAACCATTCCCCAGCCAGCCATCAGTCCATATTCATCTTCTGTGTTAATTATCATTGACTTTGGCAGACAAATGCTATTAATGATCCGGTATTTTTTAATCAGGCCAATATTTTATTGGATTTTGCAGTCTAATTAGAACAATGTCACTTAAAGAATCACCATAATAGAAATAATTCGGATGATGTTAAATGTGCCGCAATTTTTCAGAAATCCCTTTAATTTCTTTCGACAGTAAAAATAATTACTATTCTATTAATAAATTTAAAGCCCTTAGAAAGTAGACTGAAATTCAATTGAAAAATCTATTTATATTGAATACTCATATCTCAACTTTTTTTAATCATGATGATTGCGAGCAATATTTTATACAGGCGTTAATCAGAGTTTTCTCTCAAAGCTATTGCCAAACTTTACGTTCTGATTTGTTTTAATCTCAATGCAAACATCTAAAACTAAACTCTTATTAATTCAGTATAATTTTGATAAAAGTTGATAAAAAATAAGCAAAATTTAATAAACTTTTTTTACGTTTTTAATGGATTCAAATAATTTCAATAGATTCATATTCAGAGAATTTACAGATTGAATACTGTTTTACACCATAAAGAATAAATGTTTGGTCTATAAGAATCACTTATAAATTGAGGATGGACTATAATTAATTTAGCATTGTATTTTCTTGTAATATTTAATATATCGTTAATGTTGATTATGCCGGGGTATACAACCACGTCCTCTAAACCTTTAATACTATCTTGAAATACATGATAGAGAGAATTGTTTTATTATTTTGTAATAAAATGTATTGCAAATCATAATTAATATAATAAATAATTTCTTAAAGATAAAAATTAGCAAGGATATCAAAATACAAATAATGTATTAATCAGATAATCACTTAAGTTTACGAACGCACACTACAGGTAGAAATCTATCTGATTCATTGTATACTAATAAAAAGTGTACAGGGATCCGGAAAATGGCCAACTCTAACAAGTAAGAGGTGAGTAAATGTAAATGTAAAATCGACATCCTCGGTGAAATATTTAATTATTATATATTTTTAGATAAAATATCCATTTCCCAGGGATGTGGAAGGGAGGTGTAGTTTGGAATATCACCCTAACGTTTTTGTCAGGAAATTTCGCAAAGAAATGCCATACTTAGGATGACCTCCTCTGTCGAGGTGCATAGGTTTCTTGACATTCCACCATTTTTTAATAATAGTTTATGACACAAATTTTAGAGATGTCACCTCAGAACAGTTCAGGTTTTTTATCCAATCCCTTTTAGGGGGACCTTCTTCCTGCACATCAGGGGATTTCAACCCAGCCAGAAATAACTGCTTGACTCACTATTGAGAGATTTTAAGTGCGGATGAAAATATGCGGTTTTTCAATTGCAATCCACAAATAGGACCAAAATAAGTAAACTGACAAAATACTAGGTTGCGCTCGAAAACCTAGGTGACAAAGTCTGAGGGTGAAAAACTGTAACATTATATTAATTAAGTGGATTTATAGTATTCCAGAATCAATTAACCTCATAATATATATATCGTTGGATAGCTTATTTAATAGCGTGTAAACTGCGGTTAAAATTATTACTCTGCGGTGAGTGACCATCGCTCGGATAAAGATTAGTCTAATATAAAAAGCTAATGAATAAGAATAAGTATTTATCCGTACAGTTTAAAATGATTCTCCACTGTATATTACATATTGTGGGCATAAAACCCCTTTAGCACAAAATTTGCAAAATTACCGCATTTTACCCTTTCATAGAACTTCGCCGAAAAACTTATCCCACGCCTAACGTTTAGGACCTTCGACATCCCTATCATTTCCCTATAAATAGATTACTGATTTAGAATAAAACTTACTTCATGGTTCAATGGGCAGCCGTTATTATCCAATTCATATTAATGATTGTGCATGTGTAATATTTGCGAGTGTGGTTATCACTTTGAAATAAGAAATAATGAGATTTTTATTGTGAAAATTATAGTATTTATAAAATTATTGAATTATAAAGTAAACTACGCATAATTACCATATATTTATCAAATAAATATGTACAGTATATACAGTTAAGAGTAAACCTAATGGAGAGGCGAGAATAGGTTAGACTTCACTGCATAATGTATTTCGTATGGACTGTAATGTAAGATAAGTTGACTTACAGACAGAACTCTCGACTAAGTTTATTCTTAACTGTATATAGCGAATTGAAGCTAGGTTTGACAGATTTTGGACTATTTCTGGTAGAATTTAACATATTTGACACAATTCGGCCAAATTATATTGGAATGCTCTACTGATCATAATGTAATATATTTCATATATTACTACCCCCATCCTAAACCACTTCATCATATACTTACCCTTTTACCCACAGCAGCTATACGTTGGCGTGTTCTGGCGTCGGTTGCTCAACTTCATAATTAATAACACTCTAACTTACTTCTTTTAACTATGATGCATATCCTTAATAATTAACGGCCAGAGCAGATTGGATTGACACTCCAAATATTCATGGATGTTAGTTCCTACCCTAAGAGCTTCAAGTGCACAGTTGGCCTCAAGCCGCATAAACTGCTATCTGAAGAATTTGTATGAGCAGAGCTTCTAAAAATAATAGATGCATAGTGCCAATGCTGTATTTGGCTAAGAGTGATATTACACTGAAAATGAGCCTATATATTACTACCGCTACAAATGGCATTAGGTATAAGAGTCAAGTATCACTGAAAAAACTAAGCATCAATGATACGAGTATAGGCTTCCGGTAGAGTTGTTCCTGAGTTTTCTAGAATGTTCTATGCTTTCTCTGAGCGTGCGCACTAGTACCATCCGATGTGATGAGATGAGGTGCCAAGCATTACAAAGAGAAACGAGCCTTGGCTTGAGCCAAAAAAGAAACGTGCTCTTTACAGTTACTAGTTGAGTTCTGAAATAATTTGATGGCTATAAGAAACTCTGTCCGATCAAACAGATGGATTATTTATTCACACTAAATGTATTATTAGACTTAAGCTAATTCTTAATAAATAAATACCTGATATTTTAAGCATTCAAATCAGTCTAAATCATTGAATTGAGATATAGGATAATTTATGAATAAGAGACAGAGTTACAAAGGGGAGGAGAGGAGATTTAGAGGACGGTTTCGCCGAGAGAGAGAGAGAGACATGCTAAATACGAATAAAGCCGGCCAAAGACTTGATGCCAGGAATTTCCTTTTACTCATCGCAACGTAGACCAGTGTGCCTACACATTCGGGGTAAACTAAAGACGGCTGGGCGAAGACGAATACGACTTCACAGAAAACGGTGGCTGGAATGGGAGATACTCAGCATCACTGAAGAGAGCTAGGAGATCAGAACAAAGTCAACTTAAATAACTCAAATAAACAGGTTAGTCCATTTTAAATATTTTACACAGTGTAGAGCCTTCAGCTCTTTACTTATAAGACGAAAACAAAATTAGATTAATATCGAAACGGTCCACCTTGAGTTTGACGATCAAAGACTACATAAGTAGCCTTTCGCCATAGAGTTCGTTTCGTTACCAATCAACATAAGAAAGATAGTTCCTATATGGACGGACAATCTGTATTGGGCGTTAGACTATTTGCCAAAATTAATAAAAGCCGACAGGTTCTCCTGTGGCTGGTTAGCTGACATAAGAAGACATTTCGGAGCCTTATCGTCCGCACACTACCATTAAAAATCATAAACCGGCCATAGCTGAACGGGTGATTCAAAGGGACGTTTGAAAGTCAACATTCAGAGTGGGGAAAACGTCTTAAAATTGGTGATAGCGGTGGGATAGGGATATAAATCTCTCTCAAAAATGCTTAAAGATTTATAGAAATGCAGTAGGGAAACGAGAGGATAGAAAAGAGGTAGAAGTGAAATGTAAAATATTATGTGAAAAACATTTTCAGTGGTAATGATTTTTAAATGGAAATATTATAATTATATTTAGACATTTCAGTAAAAATTGAGTTTTAATGTTTTTCATACTATCATTTATTTTTAACACTTCAGTGATTTTTAGAGTAAAATTATTTTTTTGTATGCTGTTTGTGTGGAAGGGGAAAAACTGCCAAATGCAATTACTTTATTGCAACATTTTAACATTAAAACTAAATTTTTACTGAAATTTCTAAAAATAATTATACTATTGTAATGATTTTCAAAGGAAATAGTATAATTATCTTTTGAAATTTCAGTTAAAATTGAGTTTTAATGTTCATAATATTTTTCATACTATCATTTATTTTCAACACTTCAGAGATTTTTAGAGTAAAATAATTTTTTTTGTATGCTATTTGTGGGGGAAGGGGAAAACTGTCACATGCAATTTCTTTATTACAACATATATACATTAAAATTCAATTTTTACTGAAATTTCTAAAGATTAATATACTATTATAATGATTTTTAATGGACTTCCATTTTTTATTATTTCTTATTAGTTTCTGCAGTAAGTAAGCTAATTGACCCATTTCTTAATGCCATTTAAACCTTTGATTGGAAAGTAAAACTTAAGTAAACAGTTATGCAATTTAATGTATAATAAATTAGTTATTCTTTCAATTCCCATTAATTTTCTCCAATTATTTGTCACAATTTTTATCTATTTTTACTCATTTTTCTATTATTATTCTCTCTTTTGTCTCTCATTATTCTTCACTCAGTATTTGCTCAAAATTATTGAATTAATATTACACTTTCTATTTACAGATTCTCTATTCAGAAGACTCTTTTAATTTTTTATCAACGAATATGTTCTTGAACGCTTCTTCTTCTGCTGCAAACCATGCTCAGGTGACGACTATTCTTTATTTATAATCTTTATTTTAAAATTGATTATTCATTTTTCTACAGCCTATATCTCCTTTCCCCCTTTCATCGAAATGATCAAAATGTGAAACGTGTTTGGAGTACGCCTTTGACAACACCAAGCAATGCTCTAAAGGACATGTGATTTTCTTTTCTTGTTATCTGGGAATCAAGGCTATTGGGAGATGTGGTGTATATCGCGTCAGAATAGTTCAGGATATCAATTGTCTATTGGCTAAACCAATGGCCGGACATCTAATGCTTCCGTTCAAGTATTCCATCGATGGCTTTTCTGTCGAAGTCACTATCGGCACAAAGACTGGACATGATGCGTCCTGTGCTTCCCGTCCTTATTTCTATCGAATACCGCGTAACTATTTGTGGGAGGGGCCATTGAATAAAGTGTTGGCTCATGTCCGTGCTCCTTACCCTATTACAGTCGAATCCGACCGTTCATCAGTTATTTTCTCTCCAGAAAATCTGTTTGCTGTTGATACTTGTAATTTGATATTGTTGCAGTCTTGTCACGGCAAATATTTCCTGGTTATCCTCTATAGGGAATTCCTCTCATCTGGGCACTTCTACTTCTCTTTCATCGTTTTACTGATTGGTATTCCTGAAGAATCGTCTTCTTACCGGTTTTCTCTTCGAATCACCCGTTTGGGACGTTTACGTTACTATGAAGATCATCCCACTTCCATTCAATATTACATGTCGGGTCCTATTAATACCGGCTTCCGGAAGTCCTTCGACGATATCATGGTTACCAATCTCTTTGAAAATGATAGACTTCGTACAATATTTAAAATCACTTATATTTAATAATTTTTTCCGGTATTATTTTATCTCTATTTATTCACTTATTGGTGTGATCTTGTTGTATTTCTATTTTATTTTTAAATATATTTTACCTTTTTACTTTAAATTATTGTATTTATCGTATTTATAAGATATTTTGATCTTGTTTCGCTAATGAATCGCGGAACAGATGGCTAAACAGTATTGTATAAAACCTGCTGAAAATAGTAGACTTGAGAGGAGAGAGTTGGAGAACCGTAAGAATAGTTAAGTCGCAGTTTATGTCTTGTCTTGTCTATTGAACGCTGTTTTATATATTGAATTTGGTATTTTTTAACATTAATTGTGCATTTTGTGATTTAATAGACTTAATTACATTCTATATTTGTGTAGTATTTTATTGTGAACTGAAACCCTCAGCAAAATTGTAGGCATTTGCCTCCCGCAGCCAACGCGAGTAAACCCCTCTGAAGTTATAAGTTTGTTGCGCTGTTTCAGCTGAATATACCCCCAATTTATTCGCTGACACAAGTGTTGCATAGGAATCGCCGCAATCAGCTTTAACTTCGCTACAATATATAGGTTATTTTAAAAATGTCTTACTGTCTCTTAATATGAACAAGACAGGCCCAGGGCATATCACCATAATTTGCATTTCTGCCATATTGGAGATTCTGGAAATTATCAATACTTTTATGAAACTTAAAGCACATGTTTGTTGATAGCCATGAATGGTATCCAATACCACAATCATCTTCTGTGACGTTAGGATAGACACCGATTTGGCCGTGAAATGCATTATAGGACACAAAATTTTGACTCAACCCTACATTTATAAATTGTATTAAATCATATATTATTATCAAGCTAATAAAAATGAAATAGTGACCTACAATAGACAAAGACCAAGGAAATAATTTTATACATTTTGAAAATATTTACTAAATATTATTTAAAAAATTAATGCTCATTTATTTTGAAATATAAAATTTAATCTGCATTTAAAACTAGAGTTCACTTCTCAAGCAATTTCATGTAAATATCGCATAAATAACTTCAATTACACCTTTGGTTAATTTATCTCAAATTTCTTAGTATAACTGATTCTAAATTATGAATAACTATTAATATTGTTATTGATGAACAATGGGAGTGGGGTATCATCTAAATATATCCCGTCCTGTGATTATGAAAAATGATGCCCCCTTTTACGTCTACCTATTTAAGCTACATCTGTTGACCCTCAAGGGAAGGCCTGGTCTAATGAATACAGTATTTCTAAATTGTCTTTCATTGAGTTCCACTATATGTTTCACGACTTTCAAAATGATGTTCAAAGTTTTCAAATTACTTTTCATAACCAAAAATATTAGGCTATTCTCAGCCTTCGTTAATATCAAACTTTCTATCATATATTTCTATTATTTGTAAAATAAATAATTAAATAACTAGTTTGAGATTAATTAGTGTTAAATATGAAAATAATTGATTTAAATGTATCGATGAGTGTGTAAAGCGAGTGAATATCAATGGATATCAAGTGAAATGCGAGCACTTATTATCAAACAAATGAATTGTTGTTTGTCTGCCAGTGTTGTCGACGCGAACTTAGATGTATTGGCCATCACTGCTACATATGTTTATGCGCTGCGATTGGGTTATGAAAAGTAAGTTGAAAGCCATGAAAATCATTTTGAAACTTATGAAAGACAATTTAAAAATACTGTATGAAAATGAAAAAGAAAATTTACCCAACGGCGAGAAGAATAGTGGATACAATATAATATGGCCCTACACTTATATGGTTTTGTATTGCATGATTATAAAGAATCTTTTTTCTAGTAATGGTTGGAATTCCTCTCTTGACTGAAAACTCTGAAAGAGTAACTCAA
>JAQFXN010004208.1:0-10015 GCA_034693365.1 Liacarus xylariae
CAGAGGTCTCAGGTCTGTGTAGTCCAACTCCAATGGATAGCCATATATATTCAAATATTTCGAGTGATTTATAAATAATGTTGTATTCAATGGTTCCACTCCTCGTGAGTGTATTTATTCATCTATTTTACTGATCAGCGGTTCTTTAATTTTATTCTCTGCTTCTCTGAACTCTTTCCACTCCAACTCATGACCCACTGCTGGCAAACCTAAAATACATTGTTAGACATTAGTATTTTTCATTAACACGTTATTTTAAAAATTAATTTTTCCCTATTTTAATTTTATTCTTTAAATTCGTTAACTTTCCATGTTTAATAATTTTATTAAATATGATGTAATTACTAAAAATCATATTATAGCTCATTTTTATTTTAAACATGAAAATAAATTAAAAACACTTGAATATTTGACCACTTGTCGTTTCTGATTCGATGTAGCTCATTTGTTTTTACTAAAGAGAAGACCATTTTGAGTGTGTTACATGAAAGGTTAATTGTCTAAATATATAAATTTTAGTAAGCTCAAATCAACCTTGGTCACTCCTGGTATATTAAAATTCTTAATACATCTTATTTAATGAATTTATACCTGAATTTCCCGGCGCTGTTCTCTCATCCTCAATGAGATACAATGGATTACAATTGCAGACCAGAACTCATGGAATACCAGACTTGACAACAGAGAGGACACTAAAAATTTGATCCATAATTATAACATCCGGTTGTATGCGATCCAGTATTTCTTCAACAATTAAGTCCAACTCAGGCACACTCTTTAGTGCGTACTCTTTGGCCATACTTTTGTAGAGACTTATAGCCGATTCCAATGACGAGGTGGCTTTAAGAATACCCATCCTGATCAATTGTTCCGATATATTATAAGCTGCACTGACGTCAACGCAATATTCTTTCAATTTATAAATTTCTTCATCGATACCATATTTGGTTATCTTTCCCTTCCATTGAGTATTGACAGCGAATATAACCTGATGTCCACAATAAATCAGCACCTCTGCCATACGAACTACTGAATTGACATGCCCTGTTGCAATCACAGGCACAAATAAAATTTTGAGCTTTCTATGCATTTTTTTCACACAAGAGATTAGAATTTTTTTTTCTCACATTAAGTTTCAAAATACAGAATTAGATGAAATAATTTTATCGATGACTTTGTGTTTTTATAAAATCGTGAATAAGAATAGCATTCATTTATCAGCTATTAGCCATTATAGGGCTATTAGCTATTTTAGAACAGGATATATAATCGAGTATAGATTGAAATAGTAATGCCAAAATCATTTTTATACTCACAAGTTAGTATATCTTCAATGGAAATCTTTTGATTGTATCTAAAAATTTATTTTAGAATAAATTCTTTTGAATATCCAATTGTTTCAAAAATAAACTTACTTGAAGAGCACACATATTCAAATTAAAGATATCAATAAACATGAAGGAATATAAATAGCTTCCCTAGCTTTTGGATCCAACTGTATATCTTGGTCTATAATGAAATTATCTTAAGTGGTTTCACTGCATTTTAATATACAGTTGGGCAGTAATACAATATATTTTGAACCCCTCCTAAAAATGGTTAGAAATTTTTGCACACACTAGAATTTTGCATAACATATTCTTTTGGGCAAATTTAAATTTTAGAATTGAAAAACCCCTTTTTTAATCCTAAGGTTGCCATACTTCCATTTTTAGTAGGAAAGTACTTGAAATAAAAATTCACCAGCTCAAAATGACCAAGTACATTCGATTAAGTAGGGAAGTTTTTCAAAGGGAAGTTGAGTAACAGAATATAACTATTCCTATCAGATTATGCATCAGATTTTATGTAAAATCTGGTAAAATTAGCTGCTAATGGGGCGTTTGAAGGGGTTTTTGGGGGGTGTAATCTTAAGAAATAACATCACAAAATGTCATTTTATAGCTAAACCAATTGATCAAATGGAACAATAGGTATATATTTGTAAACCTTTTTCAAAGACCAGTTCAACCATATACTACACGGTTCTGACCATTACCGTCGGGATCTGGTCGGCGCTGACCATTTACCACAGAAGAATGAATTGTATATTAATTGATTAGAATTTAGGTTAGCTTTACAAATATTTACAAATTGTTTCATGTGATTATTTGGTTTAGATATAAAATAAGATTTAATGCTCTAAAGTTCACCCCTCCCCCCAAATCCCCTGAAACACCCCATTGGCAGCAAATTATTTGAGATATTACATAAAATCTGATGCATTATCTGATAGGAATAGTCATCTTCTGATACTCAACTTCCCTTTGAAACACATCCCAACAAAAATCAATTTTATTTCTAACATTGTCTAGAAATTATTCATTTTATTGTAAAGTATTATCACATATAATATTAAATAACACAATACGATAGCTCGAAAATAAGTTGAATATCCGAAAGTCATGAATGTATAGATCTATGCCTTTTTAAACGTGTCAATTCATTGTTTTATACAAACAAAATAAATATTTAAAATATATAAATTGATTTTCTCAGAATTTATTAATAAATAAATAATAAATTCATTTAATGAAATATAATATGAATATTTATATGAGCTTTTCATTAACCTTCAGATTAACATTTTAAGGGTGTCACCCCATTATTCCTAATCCCATTTTTCCTAATCCCAGAAGTCCTAAAATTTAAATCCCAATAAACCTAATCCCAAAAATCCTAATCTTATCTACAAAAATTCCCAAAATTCCTAAAACTATAAACATAAAGAAGTTATATTGGAACCATATTTTTATCTCTTATGATTTGCTAATTTTTAATTTTAGAAATATTGATTTAAGGCAAATTTGGCTTAAAAATCACATTTTCAAAAATTAATGTAACCCCCTCCTCCTAATCTAAAAATTCTGAAAATTATTTGGTAGATAAGCTAAAGATGATTTTAAGTTAGATTCGGCGATGAGGCCATATATATATAGTCTGACCGTCTTATACCCAATATACTAATAGTTCAAAACATTGTAAAATATCACAAACGCTATACCATTCTCTCATTTAATCAAATTTTAGGCTTTTTGGGATTGAAAAAATAATTTTAGGATTTTTGGGAATTAGGAAAATAGGGATTAGGACTTATGGGATTAGGACTTTTGGAATTAGGAATATTGGGGTGGAACCGAATATCCGAGGTCCACACAGGTGTTCAAAAGAGAGGGGTGGTTCAAAAGTGGACTATAATAGAATATGCTCATAGAAAAATGCGGATTTATGTGGATTAAGGGGAGATAGTAGTAAATAATTCTTCAAAAAATATGCACGTTCTTAATGTATAATTCCTTTAATCAATAATTAATTGTAATAATAACATTCTAATGAATATTACTTTGTTTAATTATAATAATGCCCTTAAATTTGTTAGCTTTAAACACTTTCATTATCCTTATATCTGATAATGGATCACAAATTATCTTTTAAAGAGTTTATTTACCGGAATATGTTATATAATGAAAAATCGATTTTCCTCAAGTGCTAAAAGCCCCGCCCATTTGATAATCTTGATGAGTTCTCTTAAGCAATTTATTAATACTGTATATCACATTTGAAAATCAATTCAATTTTTGTGAGAATTGCACTTAAATTTATTGCATCGGAATTTCATTTCATTCTCTGTCGAATCCAATAAGTGTTTCATTCAAAGCATTACATAATAGTTAGAAATTGAAAATCTTTATATAATCTTAATCTCATTTCCACAGAAAAAGTTTGTGTTTTCCTATTGTATTTGTTCAGTTCATACAAATTGAATTTCAAATCTCATTTTGTGTCGAATGCTTTCAAATTCAATTCTCCATAAGATATAATATTTTTTGATTCAAATTTTAGAATTATTGTTATATTTTGTGTTAAGAAAAAAATGAAAATTGGTTTTCAATACTAATAATATTTTTCATATAAATAGATATATAAATATATCTTGTCCAAGTGTCCAAGAAATATGCTTTATAAGGTAAAGAGAAATCGCTGTTTGTTTCACTGAAATCAATAATTTATTTAATATAAATCTCAAATAAAAACGATTTAGAATTATTGTATTTTAACTTAAAATTAAATAAAAAGTCAAACATTAATTATTGCAAGAATTCATAGAAAAGCTCTGAGTTTAATGGCATTATATTATTAGAGCTAAAGTGTAAACTTATAATGTCAGTGTATTAAAAATATTGTGTTATGTAAATAATCATTGAGGGATTCAAATTAATAAAATATTTGTAACTATACAATACCGTTTTTTAAAACTTAATACCTGATGCCAGCTATCATATCTATCCAGATTAGCTATATGGATTAAATCAATATCGATGCTAGCAATAAAGATATCGATTCTGACTAATTAGCATATGATGAATCGATTAGTGATAGTATCAAATAAGAAAATATTATTTGTTTTAGGTGGCGATATATTAGAAAAACCGCAAAGTTCTACTATAATGGCCGTTATCTCAAATAATATTTATTTTTCGAGATTGTAAATATCACTAATCGATTCTGCATGTACTAATTAGTCAGAATCAATGTCACAATTATTAAAATCAAATATTATAATTTTTCTACTGTGTATTTCACAACGTCCTTCATCTTATATGTAATATCATTTTTTGTGTTTGAAACTTCAACCAATCGATTCAGAATATGAGAATTAGCCAGAATCTATCTCTTAATTGTTAAAATCAAATAATTTATTTGTCTAACTTTATTTTATAAAACTCCATCTATCTCAAATAATATTGGATTTTAGTGCTTTAAACTATCACTAATCGATTCAGCATATGCTAATTAATCAAATTTGATATCTTTATTGCTAAAATCCATATAGATTTAATCCATATAGCTAATCTGTATAGATATTATGGCTGGCATCAGGTGTTAAGTTTTAAAAAGGTATTGTACATATATTCTGTACTGTAATAATGAAAAGGTTTCAACTATTTTTAGTGAACACTGTTCTACACTTTCATACTTTCATTTTCAAGTTGTGAATTATTTAGTAATGTTTGTGTTGAGCCAACAATTTCTTGAGTCACTGGAACTCTACAGCAGTGTATGTGTTGTGTAAAGCGTTGAGCGAAACCCCTGAAAACCTCTTCATGAGATGTTATACATTAATATTATGCATAACTGAGTCGTTTGGAGTGGAGGTTGTGTTGGATATTCTGTTTTATTCTTGGATTGTTCGGAGTGTGTACTGTATTATATCATATCATATCAAAGAATAGTGTACAGTGGAGTGGAGTGGAGTGGAGTTGAGTGGGTATAGTATACCTGTTGCTCGTGACAACCTTTAGTCGACCCATATTTCGTTGCGCAATAGGAAGACTTGGTTTGGTTTGAGTATACGTTTGAGAGTTGGCTTCACTTTAGTCTTAGTCTCAAAGCGAAGTCTAGTCAACAGAACCGTAACTTTTATGATAGCTATGAGGTTAAGGCATATGTTTTAAAAGATGCAGCGAATGCTTGTTGTTGTTGATGGTTATGCCTTATTAGATACCCTAAACATTATCTCCAATCACTTTCTGTTTGTCTGCGTTAGTCTTACTAAACCTCAAAGACTCAGCTTTTCTTCTCTATTATTCTTTCCCTGAAATGTGTTCTTATGTCGAGTCTCTATAAATAGTGTTTGGATTCTGTGTTTCGCTCGAAAAGAACAAAAGGATATTAACATAGAATAAGTAAATGTGAAAGTGACTCAATTGTAGCCAATAAACAACATTATAAACCGGTGCCAAATCTTCTATTTTCTCTCTCCAGCAAAACATCCCTTTCCAAACCATATGTCGAGAAAAGTTGATACGAGAATGTGCTAACTCTGGTGTTTCTAAACATTAGTGCATAATATCTTTAAGTATCAGTTTTTTTTGTTTCGACTTATTCTTATTGTTTATTCACTAAATTATATTCAGAACTTATAGCTAAAGCATAATATCATTTATAATAAAAAAGTGAATCAAAATAGTTATGTTTCCGCGACTTCTAATCGATCGACAGAATGCGGTCACTTCTTTGGGCCAACTGTTTGGCTTCCCTGTAGTGCCGCCACCGTCAGCGCCCTTACAATCGCCACTATCATCAGCTCAGGTATTGACAACTCATTGATTCCACTTTTCACACAACTCTTTGATATTTATTTAATAAATAAAATAAAAACAACTTCTTTTCAAATTTTGTAAAAAATATTGATTTTATGATTATTACGATTGAAAGAACAAACAGAGCACACCATCATTAATGGTTATAATTAGAGCATTCAAATATGTTTATTTATTAAATGGGTATTTATTAAATATTGATTAAAAAATTCAAAATTATTTATTATATTTATTTATAAAATCGAATAATTTGACAAAATTTGGAAAAAATATAAATCAATAGTATTATAAGTTATTTTAAGTAACTTCTATAACAGGGGTAGTCAAACTTTTCCGAAATGGGAGGATATTGTATGTATTTTTAAAAAATTTCAAATAAGCATATGAAAAAATGAAACGAGTGAAAATTCTGACTAAAAAAAAGTTAAAAGATTATTTTCAATTCTTCGAGACAGGAGGTATTTTAATAATACAGCTGTTCTCTTAAAATTAACAATAAAGTAATAATTTAATACGATTCTGATAAACTAATTCTAAGAATCGGTAATTAAATATAAAACCAATTCGAATTCGAAAAATTCCTCTGAAAATCAAATTGGTAATCGAAACCAGCTATCTAAAAACAGTTATATCTCATGAAATTATTTCTTTAACAAAGTGTATTTAGCTTTCGATACATTAGTAAATCAATTATTGCTAAATATTTCATTAAAATTTAAATTTATCTTTAAATTCTTTACTGATTTTGTTTACTAATTCATTATATTTACACTGAAATATTTAAATTACATAATATTGATTAAAATTTGAAAATATTTAACTAACTTTTAAAATATTGAGTCATATTTGTTTATTGATTTATAACTTTTGTTAAAATCACTCTTATTTTATGATTGGTATAAGAAATCGAACCCTTTTCTGATATCTATTTCCGATAAAAATATTGATTTATTTAATTCTGAATGCTCTAGTTATTTGATGCATTTTGATGTGGTTTGCAATAACTCTCAATAAATTTCAATTATTTTATGAGTTATATAATACTGTACTCTATATAGCATATAGTGTACAATACTGTAATGTATAGTTATATACATATATAGAAAAATCTATTTATCTTTGGTTATATTATAATATAAATTAGATTAGAATACAGTAGAGTTACATCAGTCAGACATCAAGAGCTAGTCTTTTAGTTTATGCATTTGTATCGCAGATATAAGCCATTAACAGAGCAAACAAAGCTCAGCCAAACGGCCAAACTGTAAGGCTTATCAAATGTAAGCCATTAATAGTGTTACACCAGTAGTGTAGGACCCGTAGCGTTAATATAATAATAGCACTGAATAATATGTGTTTTTCTTATTCAGCTTATGAAATGTAATGATGTTGTTGTGACGCACCCATAACTAACTAACAATACTTGTCCAAACACTATATGATTTGTGTTCAATATTATACACTCAATGCTCTATTATATGCATTGTTTCCTATCTTAAACTCACGGCTATGTCTTATTACTTCCGCCAATAATTACTTCTTTAATAATGTTTAGGCGTTCAGTCGTTTATTCTATTTTTTTTTGTTTGATTTTTTTTGTTCGCAAATATTCTGACAAATTATATATCAAAAAGGGGTGGGAATAGAGATATTTTTAAAATCATGGATAACCAGGGATTATCAGTGAAACATATGATTTTGTTGGAAAACTGATGAATTTTGTTTTTAGTCGGGTTTTTACCGAAAAAATGAGATGAATTGTAAAATGGTATAATTAAGTCTTTTTAGCTAGGTTGTATTCTGGCATAACTCGCTAGATACTGTATATCCTATCTCTATACCTCGCAAGAGACTTGTATTCCAATTCTAAGATTTTAAACAGAATTATTTAGTGAATGCCTTAAAACACAATATTTTGTGTATTCCATCCACTTTACGACTATAAAGATATTGGTTATAGGTAGCGTTGTTAAATTATCGTAATTTTAAAAAATCGACCGTAAATTACAATTTTGAGTGTAAATTATAAATTTATTGAAAAATCACTTAGAAATATCATATTTAGTTACATATCCGTTAAATTTAAATCATTATATATAATATCACATTCATTTTCACTGTTATTAATAACTTATTATCACAAAATTCTTAAGATATTTTTAAGTTTTGAGATCTATAATACGATTGCATGTTGAACAACTTTTCGACTCGTTTATTTCTATCTTTTCAGTGAATTCTTGAATATTTTGAAATTAGCAAACAATAACATTTTACAAAAATTAATGTTATTTTGTTTAATTAAAACTTTTATTCATGAATAAAACAAGAATTTGAAATTTGAATTTCATCCATAATTTACGCTAAATTGTAATTTATAAACTACAATTTATAAATTACGGTAATTTACCGTAAATTACAGTACTTTACACTACTAATAACGCTAGTTATAGAGAATGGTCATGTACTGTATGCCAAGTTTGTAAGAATTTGCACTATTATATCATATGTTAAGCTAATTCATAGTCATTTTAATAAGGATCAATTTTTTGTGTTCTACTTTTGATCTAATTTTCAATCCAAAGCAATGTCGTGTGCTTTTGGATTAATTTGAGTGAAGCCCTAAAATGTCAGTTTATTAAACAAACTTTATATCTAATTTCAACTCTAATTAAAAATTGATGTCTAATTCTATACAATATCATTAAACTTTAATTAAAATGATAATAAACTAAAATATCGGACACTCTATAACAGAATAAATAGCGATGAAAAATGTTGGCACAAAAGCTGATTAAATTGTTTCGAATCGGAAACAAAAAACATTTTCTTTTAGTGTATTTTAGTTTAGTTTAGCTTACATTCTATTTAATTCCGAACTGTCCTAAATATTATATTAATTATAAATATAGGAAAATGTCGAAACATCAATACTTATAATCACAGTGAGGAAACAGGAAAGTTTTACTTTTATCTGGTTCGTAGTGTAAAGTGTCAACACTAGAATAGTTGTTTGACAAATCATGTTAAGGATTAACATTATAATCAAGTGTTGAGTATATAATAAAATCTTTGCTTTGTATTTTATAAATAATAAAAATTTTGGTCATTTTTGCAAGTCTTATATCAATAATACTGTAGTAAAATATAACTGAAATTCTAACTCTACAACCAGAACTAACTTCCAGTAAAACTTTCCTATTTCCTCACTGTGCTTATAATAATCGACATATTTTTCATATTATATTCATATTAAAAAAAACATCGAAAGCTGATGTCAGAGATGTGAAAAAATAAAAGCATTTAGGATATTTTTTGGTAAAAGCTTAAAAAGTCCAGGAGGGAATTATGACATCTCTCCGAAATTCATTTTCCAGAAACATGTTTTTTAGAAATAAAAGTAAAGGTTTTGAAAATCGATTATTTGCAGATTTTAATTATAAAAATAACGCTTTTCAATAGTTGAAAGAAAAAATCTAAACATCTAATCATGAGTGGCCAGAGGGAGAAGCCTATACCCCCTGACTGAGATTTTGCAATATACCCGCCATGACTTTTTTGGGCAGATAGGAAATTTTTACCTTACTCTCTTCTTTGATTTTTTCATTTTTCAAAATTTTTGCTTAAATATCTGCCTTACCAGGAGGGGGGAAAACCTCCTAACTTGCCCGACCTGGGCTACCCCTGATCCTGACTCAATTGATGACATATCATCTTTTAAATAATATATCATGCTTCGTTACCATACCAGCGGGTCATTTTTGCTCTTAATTCAAAATTCAACAATTTTTTTAACTAACAATGGAAGTGTGGCAACCTTAGGATTAAAAAATTGGTTTTTTTCAATTCTAAAATTTAAATTGGTCCAAAAGAAA
>JAQFXN010004209.1:0-10015 GCA_034693365.1 Liacarus xylariae
CAACGCCCTCTATCGCAAATAATACTGGATTTTAGTGTTTGAAACTATCACCAATCGATTCAGCATGTGCGAATTAGCCAGAATCGATGTCTTAATTGCTAAAATCAATAGATGTATAGCTAATCTGGATAGATATGAAACTGGCATCAGGTGTTAACTTTTAAAAAACGGTAGTGTATATTCTGAAGACATTTTGTCAGTTCGTTTGGTTTAATTTGAACTAAACAGTGATTATTTGCAAATTAGTGTCTTTTAGTTAAGAATCTAAACTTAAGTCTGAATTTAAAATTTCATTCACTAAACCGAATCGAAATTTAGAGAGATATCTGTTCTTCTAATTATAGCTCAAATATTTTCAATTAAATATAAAATATATTCTCTAATATTATATTCTGTTAGTAATGAAGTAAATGAAAGTAAATTAAGACTAATTAGTTGTAAAATTGTCAATAAAAGCCATACCTTTAGATCTAATAATAGTAATTCTATTACTGAGAGTTGTATTTATTGGTGAGTTTTCTTTAATATATTGTTCAACGATATCGAAAGCACTTAATTCTTGTGCCACTTCTAAATAGCTATTGTAATGATTTACATCAATACTTTGAGGCAATAAAACGTCATATAATTTGGTGTCATTTAATTGAGTATAATATTCATCCGAACATTGCGTACACTTAACGGAAATCTCAATAATGGTATTATTGATTGGTTTTGAGAGATCATAAATTACTTTAATTCCCGAAACTTGTAATAAGTTCGGACTTTGAACGTGTGCTTCTAATATATGTCTAATTGTTTTTCCGTCCAAAATAAACATTTGGATTTTGGGATTTCCTCTATTAAACACATTGTCTAAACTAATTTTTGTAATAAAGTATTCTTTAGTATTGATATTTCCGATTGAGTTTGAAATGCTTTCACTATTAATAAAAGCGATTACATCTCTATTTTCATCGATTCTAGCATTTAATAATTCATTTCCTTTATCTTTGATCAATGATTTAATGTATGTTTTATTAATATAATTTGCGCCATAGAAGACAAAAGCATCTGTGAGTAAATTTCCTAAATTACACTCTTGAACGGCACAGTCGGTGGCATTGAGAAAGACACGAGTAGTTCCAATGAATAATGAGCGCTGATAATTGTCCAGTAGTTTACTCGTCCGCATATCTATTCATACAATTCATTATTCAGATTACTATTGTTCACTACAATACAATATTTGGGACGGGAATAGTTTATTTTAGTGATAGCAGTGATATGTTAGGCAAAGTGTAATAATGGTATTGTTCGGTGAATAGTAGAGTATTATATTTTATATCATAGTAAATGATACAATACTATAATAGAGTATTGCACAGTGTATTTGAATGAAGGCGTATCGAAATATTAATGGATTTAAAAAAAGAATAATAAATGATATAAATTAACAGAAAAAGTGAAGTCAAATACAACTCATTTCCTCGAATTTATAATTATTTAACTAAAAGACAGTTTTGGACAGTCATCTGGTTTTCAAAACAAACTTTTGCCTTTAGGAACAACTGGTGTGCAAATGACCAGCTGCTGCTCCTGTGTGTGTGGCGAACGACAAACACTGTAGGCTATTATAATTGCTTAACTGAAAGCTCATTCAATAAAATAAAATATTTGACTGAAATATAAATAATCTAATTATCTATTTTTGCAATTATCTAAATTGGATTCAATGCAATTAAAAATTATTAATACTTCTATTTCTTGATCGAAAAACTGATAGTTTAAGTTCAAACAGCTTTAGGTAAATATTTTACACTCTCTTTATTTATCAAATCTACGGAACTATTTTTATAATAGATATAGAGTATGAGAGGAAGTAATGGTGCAAAGGTGGTATTATAATATAGGTTTGGATACTACTGTATAATTAGCAAAATGATAGACAACTTTATATTTTTGTCTCGTGTGAAGTCAAATATTTCCCATATTCTCACCAAAAACTAGAATTTTCTAAAACGAATTAGAGAATCAATAATGATCCATTTATAAATGTGACATGTTTTGCCAATAGCTTCACAAAATGATTGAATATTTTTACGTTTGTGCATTAATTATTAAGTTTGTTAGTTTGTGACTAGATTAGATGTAATATAGATTATGTACTTGTCTTTAATTGTGACAATGACTTAAGAAAGATCAAATAAAATAAGCAGTAGATAACTGACCCGTTTCAGTTCCGTTTTCTAATCTAATAAGAGTTCCTTCAGTAGACTTAATATTTCCTTTTCTGTCGAATTGAACGGTTAGTTTGCCCAAAGACTTGCCTAAGACATCAGCCGTGGCCACAATTACATTGCCTTTAGTGCCTTCGACCACAAAATCTGGATAACTTTCACTCGTTCTTTGGCTGAGAAGTGTTAAGTTTTTAGACGAGGCATAGCTTCCTATCACGAGATCAATGTTCGCAACATTGGATGCGATTTGTTTAAAATAGTCCGCATCTCCGCTACCCATAGCTAATACTATGTCAATGCCTTCTTTTCTTAGACTTTCACTCTCTTCTTGCAAACACTTAATCGGATCACCAAATTTAACCAAACCATCATTTGAATCAATATTTAGAGGGGTTGTGGGCTTAACGAACCCAATAACACCTATTCTTCGGTTTCCAATCGCTATTTTAGTAGACTTTCTTACATTTGAATAGAAATTACTGATATATTTAGTGTCGACGTCGACATTACACGAAACGATTCGCGAAAAGAATGAAACATCGCTTATAAATTGGGTTATGTTGTCGAAGCTCTCCTTCAAGTAATCTTTTGTGTCGGGCCTTAAGTTATATAATTCATAATCACTTAATCCCAGAGTGATTACATCGAATTGTATTTCACGCAAGAAATCGACCACAACTTTAGATCCGAAATGTTTGTACCAAAAACCGCCCAAATTATTGCCGGAGTTTACGAATAGCAAGAATTCTTTTGATCGCAATTCACGAATCTATATATAAAAAGTGATTTTTGTTGTTTCAATATTTGTCTTAACGATACATAAATTAGAGCTCAATTCGTGTTTAACTACTATTTAAGAGAAAGAAAGAATTGTTTGCGATTGCGATATAATTAACAAAAGAGGTTTTGCTCATTAATTAAAGTATTGTTTTACACCTAATTGTTGGCATAGCCTAAAAGTACAGTACAGTAACTTAGAGTACAGTAGTTGTGCTTAACTGAGGCATAGATTTTGATTAATTTCAAATGCATTTATACACACAATTAAGACTAACTTAGAGAATGCAGTGTTTGCTCACTTGAGTTGAATCACATTCTTCTTTGTTTGCAAAACATTAACTCAATTTAATAATGACTGTAATTAAGTTACACAATGAAATCGATAATGTGTTAGAGAATTACAAATAAATCAATATTTTTAATTAAATAGAAAAAATAAGATTTTTATATAATGAATAGAATCTGCTTAGGCTTCTAATATGTGATAATTTTGTGCATAATTTATTGAGTTTTCATATAATGTTAAATATTTTACGAGACAAATATTTTATGGATTTGCATTCTTATTACTGTATATAATTATGGATAACAAAGGGACTGAAAATTTTACTGATGTATTGAAAAGTTGCAATTATTTCTTTAATGATTTCCCTTTAGAAATTGCAACCTCATTAGTAATTGCAAGTTTTCCCTCCACTTTCGAAGAAAAAGAATATAGATTCGTTTTCACCTACTCCTCCAGTGCAATGAGCATCTATGATAATTCTATGGGATGGAAGCCTCCTATGGATTGAGAACCTATGATAATGCTATGGGATGGGAATCTATGAAAAATCATGCCTTAAGCAAATATAATTATTCTAATTTTTCTAGAAAAGAGGAGATATATGTATTAATGGTTCATTCTGAGTTACTTTTTAAAAAATAGTCAAACAATTTTAGAATCCTACTAAGAAATAGCATTTATATAATCCAAACAGTAAATTTTATAAAGAACTAACAATATGAACTTCCTCATACAATTAATAATAAAATAAATATTTATTATAATTTATAAATAACTTTAAAATAAGGAAAAACTCAATAAAAACAAATATTTCAAAATATTTAAGAATTGAAGGAAAAGGAATAAATATATGAAAAATTATTTTATTCAAGAAATAAAGTGTGTATTTAATTAATTATTTAAACACTTCACTAAAAAAATATTTCTAAAAAATGTTGAAAACTATTAAATTGAAGTTAAGATAACAAATAAATTTTGACTGATTTTGTAAATTATAAACATATTATCTCTATTTGTTGATTAACACATAAAAACTTATTATAAACACCAATAATCGCAATATAAATATTTAGAACTTTCCTTAAGAACTTTTAAAATGTATAAAAACTCAATAAAAAACAACTTTATAAAAAGCATTGAAAAGTCTTTAAAGAAAAAATTATATTTTTTTTATCAAAAATAGATCATCAGTTCATACCTTCGACACTATTTTAGGCGCTCCTCCGACACAGTACTTGAGATCATTGTTAAGATCACACAAACTGTTATCGTTGTTAACGCCGGCGAATGCAGAGAAGAGATCGTTTGAATGAATTATTGTTAACTTATAATCGTTTGAATCAAATGCAACGATTGATGAAAACTGTGTAAAACTTATACAATAAAAGATTGAATAGAGAATTGAATGCATTGTTTAATAGAAATGTATGCGAAAAACACATATTAACTCATTTTAATTATAATAATAAAGTTTTTTGAATATAGTTCACAACTTTTTTACATTATTTAATTCACAGATAATAATAGTTTTTATTTATCAAATATTAGAGAACAGTGTTCTCACTGTGCGGTTAGAGCTATCGGAACATTCAAATCATGAAAAGCAGACAAAAATGGCAAACGAAGGTCACATTCAGTGTGTGTCTGATCATTGCGAATGTCTTTCTCGTAATGTGCGCTCACTTTGCCATCAAATGTTATGCTTTTCGGTCTTTCCTATCCAAGCATTAGCCCATATTTGTTGTGATGTATTTTCTAAGTCGACTCTAAGCACTATTTTTGCCGCTCCCCTACACCTAAACACATTTTTTCTGCTGCTCTGCTGTAACACCCAATACACTCTCTGTCATTACAGACTCGCTCCGGAACTCCCGATTCACATAATGTATATGACATGAATCGCATAGAAATAATTGTTTTAAAAGTCAATTCAAGATAGACTAATGGAATGGCAAATGGAAGCTCTAAAAGCCAATAAATGACATTTTCAATCATTATTGGAAGGTATTATACAAACACACATACCTGCTCAAAAAATCTTCAACCTGAACTAAACGCAGTTCCCGTAAAATAACAAGTTTAAGTAAAAAATAAAATTATAAATTCTTTTATGCCTTAGTTTTTTCGCCTCAAAACATATTTGATATATCGAAAGCACTATTTTGGAGGATATAATCATTTAATAAATAGATTGTAGTCTTTGAAAGCTTTTTTTGATAATAATGTTTATCCACAAAAGGAACACAAATTGATTATTAGAATATTCAGACCCCACACAGAATTTATACAAACTATGTAATGACAATTTTGAATATAAGATGACTATTATTAACATTCATTTATTGCGTGAGTGAATGCTATCAACTTATTAAGTGAAAACAAGTCTTTTGGCAGCAGGTCTTTTGTTATTTACATAAAAGTTAATCAATTCAAGAGATATATTAAAAATTAAAGTTATAATATTGTACTTTAGTTTTTTAATTATGAACTTTTGCTTAATTGGTTGTGTATTTGGTTAGAGATTAGGTTAAGAGTTAGGGCGTAGGGCGGAAGCAAATTCTTGTATAATATTACAAACTATATATTCTGTTTATTGCATATGAAGAATAGTATATGAGTTCTTCCATTTTAATGAGATTTGAGTGGTGTGTGGGATGTCTCTCTTGCAATGTCTATTTGGTATTTGTCCGAAAAATCTGTGATTTATTCTGGTGTTTTCCCAAATGTCAATCAACGGAAAATAGCTATTTATTCACTTGATGTAATTGGCCTGGGAAAACGACTTTAAATGAATTTTAAGTCTCTTTATTCAATATAAGTTGTCAAGCTGAAAATTTTTGAAAGATGACCTGTTTATATGAATATTTATGCATATAATATCTAGATAATTACGATGCTCCAATTAATATTGAATAATCTTAATAATTTCAAGTTGACATGTATGATTTTTTTAGTGATTATAGAGTTATTAATAGTTAAACTCACCAGGGATAACCATGAGCCAGGGTTCAAAATACCAACCTGTCTCGAAATTTTTCAAATTAAATTCTTGTTTTGTTAGGCTGAAGCGAGATATCACCAGTAAATTGATTAAAATTGGAAGAAAATAATTAAATCAGACTAAATGCAATAAATTAAACTTGATAATAAAACTTGATTGAAGCATTCTTGAAAAATACTATCCCCTGAAGTTTTGAAACAATTTTGATAAAATATCTCTCCCTATGCCTGCTCTTTCGATCGACCTTGGTTATTCTTGAAGTTTACTGAAACTTATTTAAAATCCTAAATATAAAAAACTCTGTGAATCCATAAATAGTTTCGAGTTTTATAAAAAGTTAACTTGTAATGTTAAACCATAAATCGTTTCACAACAAGGCTGTTTTTCTAGTCTTAAATTTAGTCAAATGCAGCTAAAAAATTATATATAGTAGTGATTTGCACTAAAATAAAATAAAATATTATGGCGAATTCTTCACAGACCTTGTTAAAAATTGATTGGGTAGAGCACAACTATTGAATAATTCAGATCGAATTCAACTATTCTCTAAACAATAAAATAACAATTTTTATTAATTGTTCAAATTTGCTCAACGATTTAGAACTTTGCTTTTTCTGCAAACTATTTGTGTTGTTTTAGAGACTTTGTAGATATTGTATAATTTGACATGTTTTATTTGTGTAGAATTCAAACGAGAATTCCCTTGAAGAAATTGAGTTTTTAATTTTGACAAATAATGAATGCTTTTCAAGTGAAGTATTGGAGACGTAATACGTTATGCCAATAGATAAATGTCAAGAATATAATGTTTATTTTTTCCTTTACTCAAAAGATGTTTGAGAATTTATAGTTAAGTAAAGAAGATTTATAAGTTATTACATAAGATTATGGACGACATTAACGATTATGTGTTTGAATCTACAAATTAAACTCATATGAATTACTGAAATACTGAATAATAGTCATAAACATTACATTAAAAACTAATTATAAAAATATTATTCAAGAATTTAATTAACATATCGTTCAATAGACTATTGTTAAACTGGCAGTTCATTCAAAATTGTTGTTTGGGTTTATACTGTATATTAAGTCCAATCAATTGCATTCATTCAGAATTTCACATCTCATGGAAAGTACTAAAAAAGTGCTGAATAGAGATTCATATATCACATAATTGTTTACAATACGATACAATCGTCGGCAGCTTTTATGTCTGCCCTGTTTGTTGGGCTACTTATGTATGAAACCCATGCAAAGTTGAGCCCCCATTCGACGCGGGAATCACTTGTGGGGAATGTTTTAAATCTCAGGCTTTAGAGTTTGTATGTATGAGAACCTTATGTTTGGTTTCACTAACATATTCGCGAATAGTTTTCAACTGCTGTCAAAAGTAGGGCTGAAGTGAAAGCGATTGAGTGATTCGACAATTGCTGCCAAAAATATAGCCAAAGTGAACAACGCATAAAAGAGAAGAACTGAAAATCACAAAAACGCTATCTTAGGAAAAGAGAAATCGAGAGCTCTTAAGGCTTTGAATGAACTGTCAAAAGGATATCCTCTTTGCTTAGCTTTATTCGCTGCAGATTTTTTAAAAAATTAGCTCAAAAATATGGGTCAGAATAGCCATCAGCCCCTTATCGCTAGACCACTGGCGACTTGGAATGTCTAAACAATAATTAAGTTTTATGTCCCAAATATTTTATGGCCCAAAACCACTTCCATTATTGATTGCAATCTAAAGATAAATAAAGTTTTTCACATCCAATACAACGAATTCATGTCAAGAGATTATCCACTGTTTTGTTTAACTAAAATAGCTTTTAGTAAATTCACTTAAAGTACTAAAAGAACACAATTATAAATACAAAATGACTTAATTATTAACAATAAATACTTAATTTTCTATTATTTATAGAATTTTATCTCAATATTTGGAAGTCATTCAAACATTTAAAATAGTCTTACTTTAAATAAACTATTCTTAAGGTAGAGTTTCTTTTACAGGGGATAAGTAGAGGAAATAAATCATCTAAATTATAATACAATGATTTTCTCAACGTTCATTTGAACTTGGTTAAATATAGGCACTGGTAATGGTGTAAATAAAAATATCTTAGCATGCTAAATTTCAAAACTGGTTATTATAAGTAGGTTACCTAAACATGACAACAACTGATTCCTGTTCTGTTATGCAATTACAAGACAAAGTATCATCCTGTCCTGCCTTGTCCTGTATAATAAAAGTTAACACAAAAGTTAAAACACAAACTTTAAATCATATTTTTGTTATCATTTATAATTTTATTTTATTTCATAAGGTTTTAAAAATTAGGATAACTTTACTCCTTATAAGCTATATTAAAGTCAAACAACTATTTCCAGTTAAGTCTGACAAAAAAGTCAGTTACTTAAGAGTTCTCCAGATTTACTCCATTCCAGTCCTGTTAATTTTGAAAAATATATTGCCTTGTCCTGTCCTGTACAAGACAGGATACAAGATTTTTTTACGAAATTTAGTTAGCCTAGGTAAAATTCGAAAACTCAGTCATTTAAGTCTTTTGCCAAAAAAATTAACACAAATTACATTTTATTTTACTATAAAAATGAAAAATTATTCAAAAAATTTGATTTCAAAAACGAGATTTAAAATTATTTTCAATTATAAGGTTGTGATACAAATCCAAGATATAGTAAATTATTTTATAATTAATGCAAAAATGTTGGGGTTTTTTATAATTGATATCATTTTTCAAATAAATTGTTCAAAAAAAATCAAAAATTGAAATACATTTCCGAAATATTTGATTAAATTATTGATTCCTTCGTATGTTTTAACGCCTTTTATTCCGAGTCATCGATCTCTTCCTCCACTTCTTCTTCATTAGTTGTGTCCAAATCTGAGTCAATATATTGTCGAACTCTGCGCTCGTATTCTCTGATGAGTTCAATGCGCTCTTCGTCTGTCACTCCCATTGAGTCCAATGCAGAGAAGGGGTCGTGTCGTGTGTCAGAAATGAACTCGTATTCCGATTCGTCCTCTGATTCGACATCTGATTCAACGAAGAATGGATTTTCAACCAACGCGTGTCTGCATTGAGGACACGACTGGTTTCGGGTCAGCCATCGAGTCATGCAGTTCTGGTGGTAATAGTGGCCACAAATCAATTCCAGTATCGTTTGCTCTGTTTTTATTGACTCCAAACAGAAAATGCATTCATTCTCGTAATCCATGTCTTCGATGGCTATTGTGATCAAAGAGAAACTATTGGATCCGTTTGTCTTCGAGTCATTGATTGTCGTCTTTTCTATACTTTCTTTCGATTCAATTGTCGATAATTTTGAACACATTTTGGGGGAAAATGTGTTTATGTTTTCGATTAATGTTTTGACACTTTATTCAAATTGATTTTCAAAATTAAAACTCAATTAAAATTCCGATAAAATATTGTCTAAAGAGTGAAACATAAACTTATTGTTCACTTTCCTATAGCTTAGGCACAGATTTAATGGAAAGATAGTCTACAGCTTGTCTCAGTTGAAAATAGCCCTACAGTAACCACTTTTAATACCTGTCACATGTACTCTGATTCTCATATATATTGATACTATCTCTGAATGCTTTCAATTCTATCCATATAAAAATTAATTATATTAATTTCATAAATATTAATAATACAGAGTTTAATAGTGAGTATAACTTCCATTATTGACTATGACTTCAGTATA
>JAQFXN010004210.1:0-10012 GCA_034693365.1 Liacarus xylariae
TTTTGAATGTAAATAAGTTTAAACTTAGTTATAAAATGTAAAAGTTTTTTATCAGTTATCAACAGATTAATTGATTCTAAAATTGATAAACATTTTAAGAATAGATAAGCGGATTAGCAAAATCTGTATAGTAATGTTCAAGAACGGTTTACTTTTATAGACTGTACTTTTAAAAAAATAATGTATGATTGGTACTGACAAGGTGTGGATTCTAAATTTTTGACCAACTTTTTTAGTTCTTCCGCGTATTCTCTTCTATAATGTGCTCTGATAATTACTTAAATAAATATTTGTGCCAATAGCATTATTAAGGAAGTTTTTGGGGGTGTAAAGTTTAGAAAATTGAATTTATTACTCATCTTTTAAGCTGATCCAAAAGTTCAATTGTTACAATATATATATTTTTGTAAACCTCCCTTAAAGGAACATCTAATGATATCCTGACTATTCTTCTTCAATAAATGACCTGCGTCCACCTGATCCCGACGGCAATGGCTAGAAGTGTGTCATATAGGTCCTTCTTTGTAAGTGGTTTATAAAAATATATGTATTGTGCTAATTAAACTCTTGGATTAGATTAAAAGATGCATTAGAAATTCAATTTTCTTAACTTTACAACCACACCCCTTTTAACTTTGCCAATGGTACAAATTTTTATTTAAACAATTATCAGTGCACATTATGGAGGAGAATAAGCGAAAGAACTAAATAAGTTCGTAAAAAATTCAATATCTACTCCTTGTGAAACTATATGCGGTCTTAAACTGTTTCAAAATTTACTTCCAATTTATTTTACAGCTTATAAATATCAGATAATTTCTCACATTTCGTACGTTTATTCGACTTATTAATTAAAATAACTGTAATTTTTATATTATTTATAATAATATTTGAAAGTGTTTTGAGTAATAATTCGTCTACAGTAGTACAGAAGTCTTCAACACTAATTCTTCTAGAGTAACTTTTCTTCAGCATTAGATATCAAATTAAGATATCAAGTTTAGCACCAATGCATTGGAGTGGACATTAACAAAGAATTTGAGATGTAATTTGTTTATACACTAATTGCTTCAACTGTGATGAGAACAGCGGATAAATTTAACAATGGAGTCAAGACAAATTTTATATAAAACTTTTGAGATTTTTGGTCTATTTTATTCAACTATGTCTACTTATCATAGAAAAGATATGTGCTATTGGAAGTAATAAGTGGTTTAATGGAGGTCTAAAACATCACAACCTGAAATTTTAAACCATTTTTAGAGTTGATCCATGTGATCACCTAGCACATAATATATATATTTGTAAACCTCTTCCAAAACAGTAGTTTGTGATATGGTAGCCATTCTTCAGCGGTAATTGGCCAGCGCCGACCTGATCCCGATGAAACTGGCCAGTTGTTTATCATATATAGTTGAACTTGTCTTAGTATAAGGTTTACAAATATATATTGCTCCATTTGATCACAAGGATTAATTCAAAAAAGGTTCAAGAATTTAGTTTTTGCCACTTTGCACCCCCAAAAAACCTCCTTCCACTTGGCATTAGCAGCAATAATGATCATCATGCTAATTAATAGCTAATGTTCTTCATTTCTAACCAATAAACTTGATGCTTTTTGTTCTGATATGACTAAAGTTCATAGTAATGTAGCCCTGCACTTATAGTGTTTTGTTTCAAGTAAAGTATGAAATAAATGCAGCGCTATATTATATGCATCCGCTGTTCTCATCACTACAGGTAGTTTTGGTCAATTAGTGTTTTAAATGGTATATTTTGGAGTTACAATTGAAAATATCTTATATGTTTATATAGAATTTATCATTGCATGTAGAATTTGGCAATAGAATTCTAAAAAATTATAATTATTGTAATCAATAAGTTGTGCATAAGATATATGCTTACAATTACTAAATAATGACTTCGCACTACTATATCAATCTTAATTCTATTAGAAAATATGCCCTGTAACATTTGTTGGGATATTTTCAATGTAAATTGTGTCCTGTTTTGTACATTTTAAATGATCTATAATTCATTTAAATATTAATTATAGCAAATATTTTTGATAGTTTTACTAGCAAGGAGATTATCTTGGAGCGCCCAATTGGATTTTGATCAAAATATTTTCCTGAATACTTTATTGCATATGTATGTAAATATTGAAAGAATTTCTTGCTCAAATTGATCAGGAAAATATTTGGCCCCAGTGTGACTTATATGAAATGCAAAGAGTATTAGTAACAATATTTTTTATAATCTGTAAAATTATTATTTTTAAAAATTAAGTTATAATAAAAAAAATATCGAACTCTTTTAAATTTGAAAATTGAAATGAACAGAAATTACTATAATTTCAATATTTTTATAAAAGGAATGCCTTTTTAGGAATATTGAACTCAAATAAAAAGACTATTTTAAACCCCAACTAAACTCTTAATAATATGATTTGAGTGTAAGAAAGTTCAAATAGACTCAAAATAGACTCAATGTGCTAGACTGCATTGTAAGAATGGTTTATCAAGGACAATGACATCTCAGGAATGTATAAAATTTTCAGAGATTGTTAAAATTATCTATATTGTTACATATTCTAGTTTTTTTTTTTGATTATTCAAGTGTAGACTGTATTATAATTAAAGTAAAAGATTTATTTTAAACTGAAACATTTTCTATTTTTATTACTTAGTTCAGCAAAGTGTCTACAGATCAACTCGGTTTTTAAATGCGGAGTTTTTTTTGTACACCATTTTATTTTTTTCTAGTGATCTATTTTACATCACATCTACAATTTGGTAATTTGAGCCACGTTAGTTAATTCTATTTTCGGCACTTCCATTATCTATTCTCTGTCGAATCTTCTATTTGTAGACGAGTTTCTTTTTTCAATGTGTCTATCCGTTTACAATTAAGTCTAGTCAAGTTTGCTTTCAGTCTAGTAACTAAGTATAAATAGCTTTAACAATTTAATGTTATTTAATCAATGTTTATTTATTTAATAAGTAGAAGTATTATTTATTTAATTAATAGGAAGAAACCATTCATTGATAATAATTAATTTAGTACTAATAATGAGCTAATGTCTATTTTTACGATAGATGTTACTTCCTATTTTACAACTGACCATATTCAAAATACCTAGCAGAATTATGGTTATGAAACTTACAAGAACATAAATTTATTTATTAAAAGAAAGTGTGGATATAAAATTGAATAACATAATAAATTCTTTTTAATATAGTTTGTATTTGATATGCTGACAACAATATTTATGATCTGGAGCAAATATGATATACACTAATGATTGCAAGATATTTATTAAACAAATAATTCTTAATTTACGAGCTAATTAGAATCAGTAATGTGCATTGCTTAAATTTAATATGATGCTAGTTATTCATTCTAAATAATTCACTAAGATTGATTAAGGGATGCCAAAGGTCAGAGAGGGCGAAAAACACCTGATTTGAGATATCATCGAGATAATCAATTCAAGGTACTTTTCACATAATTTAGAAGTTATATTAGGAGGGGAGGGGTTCAAAATAATTTCAAAATCTTAGCTGAGGGGGTCGAACACTCAGTGGATTTGATTGGAAGATTAAAGCTTTTTCGAAAATAGAAAAGAAGTACCTCTAATCAATTTCCTAAAACTCTAAGATTCATTTTTCGCCCTTTCAGACCTTCGACATCCCTGGATCGATTATTTGCATTGCAATGCAAGATGAGACATACTCTTAATATACCTTCAATATATCAAACGTAGGTTTACTGAAAGACATGTCGATTTTCATAATACAAATGATATGCATTCAAACCAATGAAAATTAATGTTATTATTGATTTGTACTGAGATGTGTTTTGGAACCTCATTGGATTAGTGATATTATTCATTACAGCTTTTGTGATGCATTTTTATGAATCGTTTGTTAGTGTATTTATGAAAATTTATTTAAATCAATTAAATTTATGAACTTAATTATTCTTACATTTATTAATATAAAAATCATTATTCTAATTTAGTCTTGTTTTATATTATTTTCAGTAATAGTTAAGACAAAAATCTTTACCATAAAAATCGATTCATCTTTCAGAAAAACCTATGTTTGCTATATAGAAGGTATATTAGGAATATGACTGTGCTAGATCATAGTAAATAAAGAGCTCAGGTTTTACTTATAAATAAAATCTAATGTTAATAACTTATTAAGTCATTAGTTTCCATTAATACTTCACCATGCAAATATGCTAAAAATAAATTACATAATTGAATAATTAAATATTATTAGATATAATTATAATAAATATTTAACAAACAAAAATCGATTTTATTACAGGAATTATACAAAAATTTTAATCAAAGTTAATTTACACAGTTGGGATTTTTATTTATTGAATTAAACAAGCTGAATTCAATTTTTACTTTAACAAATACTATTAAAATTGATATTTGTTTACACAATGAATATATATCTTGTAATAACAATAAAAAACATACAAACTACATTTAAATTAATTGTGAAAAATTAGTTGTAGATTAAAAATTGGCATTTCTCAAACTCTTGTATTCATTGTGTCGCTATTCATAAATGATTTTCTCCGATGAGCTCTTCTGTTAACACACAATCGCTTCAAGTCATCCTTTAAAAAAACGAAGAGAAAGTTCTGTTAAAATTTCATAATAAAAAATTATTGATTTTTAAAGCTTGAATAAATAAGAATAGACATGAATGGTGAAATAAGTTCCAGTGAAATAAAAAATTTAGATGGTTTCTAAATTCATAATCGAAGATATCTCGCAAGCTGCCTGGGGCAATTCGGCCAAAATCACAGGGGGTATTCCGTGCTGGACCACCCTTTGGATATCCCTGCATTACACACTGTAGAGTAAACTAAAAAACAAAAGAATTTTCTATTTGATTTCGCGCACAAATTGCAATAAATAAGAGCAATAAAGTGCATTTTTTCAATACGACTCATTGCTTATCTTTTGTAATAATTTAGTCAACTAATAGACATAGACATCCACGAATAACTTTTTTGTATTAGCTTAAAAGAATCAGGCAGAACAAGAATCACATGCCTATTATAAAATACACTGTAGTGTTGTTCCATCGAATTTGGTTTGTTCAGTTCGGAATAATGAACGTATTAACAAATAGGCCTGGATGTACGCTAAAATAGGCTTTCAACCAAGACAGGATAGGGTACGAAAATGAATAAATGAATATAATCTAGCGTTTTTAATTGACCAGGTAATGTTATAGTTAGTAGTAATATTGATTTCTATCAACTTTCAAAAATTTGCAAAATTTACAACTAACTTGTTCAAGCACTTCTTTCTTTTAATATGCATATGAAATAAAGTAATAAATATTATGTAATTAAAATATGACATTTAGATACAGTTGAAAGTAAATCTATTCGAGAGGCGAGAATAGGTTAGACTTCACTGCATATTGTATTTCGTATGGACTGTAATGTAAGATTAGCTGACTTACAGATAGAACTCTAGATTAGGTTTACGTTTAATTGTATAAAAATTTATTAATACGATAATTTTTGTATGAGATAGATGAAAATTAATATAATTGGATCAACAAATACTTTTATGATTATTATTTAAAATTTATTATATAATAAAATGCCAATGAAGGTGGACTATAATAAAAAGGAAGCAGACTAATAATGGCATGATTTTCTTACAGAAATGCCATTATTATATTTTTCTATGAGACAAATCTTTTACTATGTTTGGCCAAATGGCTCCAACTCTTGTGTAAGTGTAATTGAAAGATATTGCAGAACAAAAATGATGGCATATAATCACCGGGAGAAAATCTCCGTGTCACCTCAAAAGATCGAATTCCCAAAAGATCGATTCACATAAAGTCGATTCCCAAAATGTCGAATTCCCAAAAAGTCGAAAAATACTAATATAATAGATTTTGTCTCAAAAGTTCGAATATATCTTAAATAGCTCGGAAATAATAACTACTATATGATAAAGAATTTAATTTTTATTTATACTATTTATATCTAAATTAATTATTAAACTAAATAAATTGTACTTATAATTTCAATAATTTAGAATTACCTGAAATATAATACATAAAATACCTAAATATAATATTGGATTTGATTGGCCCTAAAATATAGAATTAAATATATTGCAGAATTAAATTAATGTTCCGTTCCATGGTCGGAAATAATAACCACGTCAAAGCATTTCCTATAAATTTTGGTTTAAAATACTATTAAATTAAACTTCTTATATATTTATTATAAATAGTATTTTTTAATGTTTATAGGAGATGTTTTCGAATTTTTGGGACTTTTTTCTTATAAATATTCGACTTTTTGGGATTCGATCTTTTGGGAATTCGATCTTTTGGGATGTAACCGAAAATCTCAGCTTTCTAACTTTTTAATGCAGATATTATTGATCTCTAAATTATTATGAATTATATTTGATTAAAATATTATACCAGAGTACTTTGATTTAATGTAAGAGATAAGGTAGCCAGAGGTCCTGGTTGTAAAAATTCATTCACATATTAATTTTCAAAAAATGTTAATTATTTCAAAAAGCATCAACAAGGATGAGTGGATAATCTGCCAAAGCGATATCAAAATTCTGCACATCACAAAATGTTAAGCAACAAGTAGTACATAGTTTGTTAAAATACTAGCTGCTAGTGGTGAGTTCTCATGGTTTGACAATAGGTTAAATGAGTTTTTCTGTATTTTTATTTAATTGAATTACTCAAGAAATATGATGTTGATCCTAGAAAGTTATAAATATTTGAAAACCACTCATTGAGATTGTCATTTTGATACCATACTCGATGTGATATGACAAATTTAATTTCAAGGTGAAAATTTAGGGGAAATTTTAGAAATTAAAATTAATACCAAAATATTCATCTCATTGAACTAAGTCACCCATATATTTCAATGCTGCCTAAAAATTTATGATCAAAGTCTAATTCAAATAAAACTAAAATAATTATTTTGCATAAACCCTTCCAAACCCTGAAAACACACCACTTGCAGCTTGAAAATCTGTCACCTTCTTCACCTGATATACTGAATATAATACCAAAACAAGAATTTCGATATCGCATTGGCAGATTGTCCACTCCTCCTTGTAAAGTCCAAATCATATTTCACAAAAATATTTGTAATAAAACTTATTGAAGAGAGCAGAGAATACTCCTTCAGTAATGTAACTTTTTAAGAACGGGGCCATTTTATCAATATTCTATCAAATTTTATTAAATTTCCATTTTCAAATTTATTGGCAGAAATGACATTACAGCGAAATTACCAAGCTCACATTATTGAAAATTGGCTGGAATATAATGTAGATAGACCTTGACAAAATAAAGAAATTAGCTCGAGAAAATATTAACCAGAACAAAAATGACAGCAATTCTGCTAAACCTGCCCATCCAGTGAGACGCTGTTATGGCTCAAACATAAACTTCATTTATGATTGACTTTCTAACAAAAACAATTAAATTGACCAATCTCTTGGGCCATAAAGGCAGGTTAATTATTAGTCAAGATAATCGCTTTACCCTTCACTTGATTTTGAGATTTTGCAATATATCTCCGACGTTTTGTATAGTAGGGAAAAAATTTTGTTTTTACTTCCAGGTGCATTTTTCATAATTTGGAATTTTGACTTTTTCAGAATATGATATCAAAATGCCTCCACCTATAGCCCTCCTGACTCGGCCGACCTTGGCTACATCTGTGCTTTATTAAGAGAAATTAATAAATTTAGAAAAAAAGAGAAAACACTATTTCTTTTAATTTATTTTAAAATTAGTTTAATTAAAATCTACTTTTATTATAAAATATAGATTTAAAAATATTGAGCAAATAATTAATTTTAATTACAATTTGTAATTTCATAGAATAGATAAAAAAAATCTTAATTACCAGATCATCACCGCAAAAGTGAGTGATATTGGTGGAAATCAGAGATGGTGTAATTTAGATTTTTAACACGTTCAAACTGATTTAGAACCTAATTTAATTATTTATTCAATACTTCTGGAGAAAATTCAAAATGGTAAAATATTTTACTAGAAAATTGAACTTATTTCAAAACACAAATGTTAGAACTGAAATGTTTGTAATAAATTATTATTAGTAATAACTACCATTGGGGTAGCCTAATATAGGTCGCTTACTAAATATCACTATTGAATACAGTTTCTTCTCTTTTTTAATCTTTAATAGAAAGAACACTTTACATTCTCGCACTCAGTTTTCCACATTTTAACTGTATACTCCTTGGTTATGTTTAAATATCAAGTGTAGCCAAAGGGTGGTATTTCCTAAATACTACCCTGAGTTTGGAGTTCTGCAAAATATCCCCTGACTCTTTAAGCCGCAAACAAAAAAATCGTATCATTACCGTACTTTAAGTTTTCCTTATCCATTCCCCATGTGCATTCTTCATGTTTTGAAAATTTTTATGCTACTTCTTCTGACTTTGAGAAAATTTCAAAGAATAACGTCACCTATACCCCTAACTTGGCAGACCTTGGCTACTCCTGTTAAATTAGTATCTAGGAAATGCTAGAAAGAATGAATTTTGGAAGGTTTATATAAGGCTATCGAACTGGATTGGTAGTTTTTAAATTTATTCTGCTTGCGTGTCGTCACAAGTTTGTAATAGCAAAGGTGCGTAAACCTCTACAAATTCGATGGATGCTCCAGTGTATAGCCTAGATACATAAATTTATTTAAACTTGACCATAATGTATACCAATAATTTTCCAGGTTTCATGATTTTGTGAGTAAATATAATTCACAAATATTCTGAAGATTATTGATTCTAAGAATTTCTTGTTTTTATATAACTTCCAAAAAAATATTTTTCTTATTGTATAATATATTCGAATAATAGTGAGAATGAATTACATAAAAGTGGATCTAAAACTAGATTATTCTCCACAATAAAAGTCCATTAAATTCAGAATGCGATTAGAGATATATGAAAAACATAAATTCAAGTCTAGAGAATTAGAAGAACATGAATTTGCTATGTTGTACAGTAATCCCTGTGCAGTGAATAAAAATGATTTCGTATGACATCATTTACTAATGTTCTGTTCAGTTATCTTGGAATTAGAAATTTGTGCTTTTTATTTAATTTATACACTCAAACGAGACAAGCATTAAATGTAAGAACTGACACATTTGAAGGGAAAAAGAATTCATGGATGAGCATGCCAAATATAAGTTTATACTTGTTCTAGTTACTTATTTATTTAGTTTAGCATGGTAAGTTTGATGCTATTTAAAATACTTTTTTCATAATAGTGATATGCTTCTTTTATATTCTTTATTAATACTAGCTCGTTTTATATGTTAAATACTCTTGCATTTTAGAAATTAGCTGGTTATCACAGATCTAAAATTTTCTACTCTTTCGTATCAATATTTGTTTTTGGATGAGTTGAAGGATTCAATTAGAGTAGGAAGAAAAATGTGTCAATTTATTGTATATAAACTAATAAAATGACGACAAAAAAGTAAAATTTGTTTCAATGTAATAAATATAGGTCAACAGTCACAAATTGTACACTCATATGGAATTTGTAAGTGAGCCAATAATAATTGAAAGGGGTTGCGAAGTAAGGAGCTGCATGTGTATTGTATACAAGCAGCAATTTAATAAAAAACAAGTTCAAAAAAAATAATTTCAACAACAAAAAAATTTAGTTCCTATTAGTGAATCGAACCTCGGGCATTTTCGCCGAAGTCCAGTCTCTTGATCATTAGACCAGACAGCCAGTTTTGAGTATAGTTTGTAATATAAATATCAAGCTTAAATACACTCAAAGTACAATAAATTCCCCATACGAGTAATAATTTAAACCTCTATGACTTTTCTGAACCGGCCTACTGGGACGGGATATTTTATACGTATATTTTTATTTTGTCTGAAGTTTATTTTGGACCTGATCAGATTTCGATATCGATTTTACAC
>JAQFXN010004211.1:0-10011 GCA_034693365.1 Liacarus xylariae
AAAGTTTGAATTTAATTAATCCAAAAAGTGACTAATCCTTAAATACTGTATTGAAAATTATTTAAAAATAAAACATTTTTTTATCTTTTTATGATTATATTAAATATTTTACGGAAACAAAGCCATAATAAATATTTACTTGAATTTTATAATACCATAATTCAGTCCATTTATAAATATTTATTTGAGACAACTATTAAACTTAACTAAACCAACAATTGTTTGCCAAAAAAATAAAAATTCAAGTTTTACTACAAATGATTTGATTTATTGAAAAATAGTATATAAATAGAAAAACAATTTCAGCTTTAAATATTTGTATTTTTATTGTGTAAATGGATTTAAATGAAAATTATGTTTTAAATATAAAATATATTGAATATTGAAAGTAAAGTAGTTTTCATTCATTGTATTCAAATATATTATTTTGGTTTTAATTGACATTTGGGTCAATTTATGCATTCAAAGCAAATACAGTACAATAAAGACCCCCTGAGGTAATAAAAAAGGGTTTTAACCCCTGACCATCTCTGGGTTCTGCGAATGGATAGAGTTTATTACAAGGGTGATATTAATATTATTTATATTTTTAAAATTAATGGTTTGATTGTTTATTGATATATTGATTAAATGTATAATTAGATAAAACTGCAATTCTTATCGAAATAATTGTCAAATTCCAAAAAATTGGTTAACATTTTGGTAAATTTATCAAGATAAATCATGTACAGTGCAGGATCATTTTAGACTAGACGGAGCAAAAGTTTATCAAGCATTTGTCCGTTCAGTTTAAAATGATTCTGCACTGTTTTATAATACCCGTATTATAATACTATTATATTTACAACAATAAGTAAAGAACTTAAAAATGGGTAAAAACAGAATTATTTTATCAAAATTAATAATAACTTACAGTCAAATAACTTCTCTGTTGAGTCTATATTTTACACATTCAGAGCTGTATTTTGTTATGAAAACCAAATATTTTGATTCGAATATATTAAATGATAAAATTAGTTAAGCCTTATAGGATGAGCCATAAGGAAAAGGATTATGAGGTTTACTGTAATACTGATTCTGTTGAGGATAACCAGAAAGATATGGATTATTGGCATAATTTTGCGAATATACAGGTCGGCACACTCTGCACCCTGTATTTTGTGGATAAGTATAGGCAGGACCGGAGCCGCCGTAACCAGAATTGCCTATAAAAATATTAAATTAATTGATTGTTTATTTGAAATAATCCAATCATATATACCCATCACATAAAACGGTCGACTATTAACTGATGGAAAGCCAGAATAGCCTGTATTATAGCCGTACCCATAGTTTCCAAAGTTATTATACGAATTTGTAAATTCATTTCCAAAAGGATTTCCAAATTTGCTCCAAAAACTCGAAGAAACAGAAGATATGAACAAAATAGATGCGAACCAATAGATTATTTCCTTTGAATATGAATTTAAGAATAATTAGTTAGAAAACTGAGAAAATCTAGAAAACTTCAAAGTAGTACCAATTTCACCAATTTCATTTTGCTGTTTTAAAAATTAAAAAAATCTATTTTGCCTGTTTTGCTTAAATTTTAATACTAATTGAGAAGCTTTTTATAAATACAGTATTTATTATGAATAATATGTAAATATTGATGAGAAATGAGGCCGTCGTTAGACAACAAATAGTCATATTTTACATATTAAAGCCAATTGAAAACTAATTGTTTGTGAAAAAGTTTGCTTTTTTAATATTTACTGCAATAAAATTCTTAATATAATATACAAATAAATATATTTCAAATATTTGATTACAGATTGAAAATTTTAAAATAAGAAAATATTATGAAATAAGAAAAAAGTAAAATACTCAAAAATAAATTGATTTAAATTAATTTTTAAATTAAGTTAATATACATTTTTCCGATTCACTGAATATTTCTATCCATTGATTGTTAAAATGAAAAGATTGTGGAAATGTATTTAATTTTAGGAAAACATATAAATTTGGGCGTTTAGTATAAAATAGAGGAAACATAAAACTGGTATTTCCCAAACAATTTACAGGTTTGGGGAAACATCAAAATTAATTCAATAAAGAAATGTATTATTCATTTCCACTATAAATAAAAAAATTAATTTTTAATATTTTTTAAATTTAATAAAATCGATAATTTGGTAGAAAATATTGATTTAGAAGAACTATTAATGAATAGATTGAAAAATACAGATTGTAAGATACAGTGGAGAATCATTTTAAACTGGACGGACAAATGCTTGATTCTAACTCATTAGCTTTGAGTTTTTAGATTAGACTAATCTTTAACCGAAAGATTAACATTAATATCAAATATTTCAAAATAAAAAATTTGATACAATGTCTTAATACGAATGTTTATTTTGTATACGTATATGACTATATGTTCATTCAAATTAAGATTTTAGCTATCGGTTGATGCCTATGCCTACGCCAGATGCCTTATCAAGCATAGAGTAAGAATCAAGCATTTGTACGTTCAGTTTAAAATGATCCTCCACTGTATATATATTTTTTATCAATTAATTAAAATTCATTAACTCTATGGCCTTAAGTCTGACATTAAAAGAGGGTAAAAGTGTTTTTCTGCTTTTGGAAACTACACTAAATGTTTGAATAGTTTATTTGTTTTTTATTCAAATATAGTAAATGAAATATTTTTGTATTTTTTTTTGTTCACTCTGGAGTTAAACTTCAAAACACCCTTTCTAATTAATAATCTTCCTTGTCTAATCCCTGTCTACCCTTTCGCTAGAATTCTATGTAATGAATCACTACTAGTGATAAAAATAGACGAGTCTTTAAAGAAGTTCTGTTCAAATAACTTAGGCTTATATTAAGGAAAAGTGCATTGACATCAAGTGCAGGTATTATACGTCCAAGGTCAAGATTTTTAAGGCAAAATAATTGTCAAAATAGCGCTAATTTATTTTAGGGAATAATATTTATTATTATAATGTTGTGAATAAGTTAAGAAAAGCGGATTTTGCTTGATAAATACTTGTTTTTAGGTATAAAAGTTTAGAATTATTTTGTTATAAAAGAACAATGTTCAATTAACTTCATCAAATCTAATGCTATGCAAATCTATTAGAAATCTAAAATCAATGTAATTATTTTTTTTAGACAATTTGAATATTTTTTAGTTTCGTTTTTTTTAAAAAAAAAATAACAATAGATTTTAAACATTTTAAAAGTTGAACCAAAAAAAAATTATGAATTTATATAATCTATTATTTAGTATTTTATTGCTATTAATATATTTAATGCTGTTTTCAATTAACTCAGCGCAAAGTGAGGGCAGAGTTAAAAGTGCTTATGAAAGCATTGGTGATTTTAGTGGAAAATTGCCGAAACCAAAGGCTGGATTCGGTGCCGGCGCAGCGCAATTGGCCAATGTTGACAATGTGTTGGGCCAGTTCTGGGACGCACTTTACCTTAACCGGGGCTTCAATTCATCCTTCGTATTGCTACTGCCACTCTTTACAGTTACAATACCTGGTTATGGACGGGGCATTGAAAATCAATCACCACTTTCGGCGCTTAATGTCGGTATGTGTTTATGTGCAAATAGTTTTATTAATATTAAATAAAATAACAGGGGTCACTAATTGAGAGGGCATCAGAATGTTTTTCCACTCTCCTGTGCATTTTCTCATATCTTATCATGCCCATATACACTAAATATGACCCCACATGTGCCTCGTTCAAGCCTGGGTGACCCCTCAAATGATAATAATTATATTTTATTTGTACTTCACTTCAAGCGATTTTGTAGTAATCTTGTAAACAAAATAAAATAAGCAAGCCACAAAAAAAATTGATTGTTTTGCAAATAATTTCATCAAGTTCTATTGGCTAAATTGTGTGAAGTTTTTTTTGATTAAAAACAGAATATTCTGTATGAAATCTTTTAATTTTTGCAGGAATCTCTATAAATTCTAAGATTGGTTAGATTTAATTAAATATCAAATATTATAGTTAGAAATGCGAAACAAACTGTAAATAAAATTCAGTGAAATTTTAATACTTAAATACTGTTTGAATTTTTATTAAATAAAACTTAACGTACATATAGTTGACATCTATTGAACTAAAAAATTACAAAATCATTAAATCACTTATAATTTGTTTGAATCGTAAATACGATATGGAAATTGAGATGAACTCAAAAATTAGGTCTAATCCATAAAAACAATTAAAATGACTAAAATTTGAATTCAAATAATTATTACAGTTTTTTTTTATTAAATCCATTCACTTATTTCAGGCAATTTAGCAATTGTTGGGATACTAATGTTCGGCACTATATCTCTTTGGTCACCCTTTCTGTTCCCCAACTTTTCTCCCGGTTCTGACACAAAACGCAATTTTCAAAACTTTGAAACACTAACCGAAGAATTGGCTAAAAGTCTGCTTAAACTAACGGAACAGATCATAGGCAGAGCACTGGCAGTGGAGGAGAAACACGAAAAAGTGGAAAACTTTCTATTGAGTCGTTTACATAAGTTAATTGACTTTATTATGCATTTTATGGACAAACTATTAGATGATTTGCCCGAATATCCGGGTCTTCATCCACAGGAATGTGTCAAACGATCAATTTGTGAGTCCTATAAGAGGCCTAAACTGTATGGACGGGTTGGCCAAGTGATTAGATTTTTGTTTCGGTAAATTAAGCATGGTTAATTAATTGCTAACACTTATAGAGCAATTATAATACTATTTCTCTGCCTTACAGTCCATATCGAGAATCAGTGAAAACATTGAAAACTGTATCCAAATATCGTTTATCCGCTAATTATGGCCTAAAAGACAAGAGTATTGAATGCGAACAGCGTTTCAATAGATGTGAATTGAATTTTTCGCATTTAATTCATAATGTAATCAATTTTCTATTTTGAGACAAAACTTTGGAATAAATTTTTTTAAAAATTAATACTATTTTTAAATAATCATGTTTTGTTTTATTACGAAATGTTATAAAATGTAAATTTTTTAATAAAATGACACATTTTTGCATATTTTATGCTCATTTTTTTCGAAATTATGACAATATTATGAAGTTATGTAAAAATTTCATTTAAGACAGGGATCGCCAAACTTGGCTGTGAGAGTGAGAGTGAGAGAGTGAGAGTGAGAGTGAGAGAGTGAGAGTGAGAGTGAGAGAGTGAGAGTGAGAGAGTGAGAGTGAGAGAGAGAGAGACCTGACCTATTGCTTCATGGCAAATTTTTACTTTTCTTCCCCATTTGTTTTAATTTTTTGTTAAAAACTTGCTAAAATACCACCCTATACTGGCATCTGACTCGGCCCACCATTGACTAGCCCTGGTTATAGGCAAAGGTTATTTTTAAAAATATCTCATGAAAATGCCTGGGGGTATAAAAACATCAAATGCAGACCTCAAATGCGAACAATAAATGGGTTAAGGTAAAAATAAAGATGAGTTTTGCTTAAAAATTTTAGTGGGGGCATTTTGAATTTCTCACATTTTTGGGCCTTTAATTGAATTAAAATTTATATAATTTACTAAATAATAGTGTTATTTTATGAACGACTAAAATAACAATTTTAAAGACTCGGTTCAAATGATTTTAATGTGATTTTCAAAGTAGTAGTAAAATAAATAAATTCGAAACACAAAAAATTTACAGATAATTAAATAATTGGTTAAAATTTTTTTTTGTAGAGATATTAAAAAAAAATTTCTAAAACTATTAAACATAAAAAACAAATATATCAATGATTACAAAATTATAAGATAAATAAATATATAATAAATAATTTAAGAATCAATTTATTTAAAAACAGCACAAGAATTAAGAATAAGTTTCGTAATAAATAGTAAAGAAAACTAAATTCAAACTATTGGATAGCTACAGGGGTTAAATGGGAAAGGGGAGGGCAGATAGGCTATTGTCCTGTTTGATCAAATCGGCGCACTTCTCGCCGATCATAAGTGTCGGTGCATTCGTATTGCCGTTAGTAATAGTGGGCATAATTGACGCGTCGCATACCCGGAGGCCATTAATACCCTTAACCTTAAGTCTGGGATCCACCACAACATCGTGTCTATGAGCAGCACCCATACGACAAGTGCCCACCGCATGATAGCCAGTGTATGTCAACTGTTCGACAAGACATCTAACATAAGAATCGCATTCATAGATGTGGCGTTGATTTGGACAGAACTGACAGCCGGGTATCTGTTTCATGGGCTCCACATAGGGTGCAATACCTGAGCGCTCGAAGAAAAAGAATACGAATTTTGTGATATCCATAAAGTCCTGCAAATCCTGCGGATGTGTCAGGAATTTAGGATTGATTTCCGGATAAACGAACGGATTCTTAGACTTAAGTCTAATGTAACCAAAGCTGCGAATCCTTTCCAGAATCGGTTGAACGAAGAGATAGTATTTTCCCAAATATTCACTTTTAAATCTCTTCCACTCCTGTGTTGCGCCATATTTAACGACAGTTAGCTTCTCGAAAGTCTCCGGGAATTTCAGGAGCACTGACTCGAAGGCCGCGTTTGGAAAGTCTAAATCCGAATTGGATTTAGTGCTCAAATATGTGATCAAATTGTAATACTTTGACAGAACTCCCGATCCGTTTGCTGTATATTCGTAGAGATTGTCAACTGTTATGTCTGAAATACCGGTTTTGGCCAATAGGTTCTGATAGGGTTCACGGATTTTGATATTGATGTCCAGCGCCGGATGGTTTTGGAGGTGTTCGCCCACTGGCAAGTCGGCCACCACTGGTATGTCGAAGTGCTCCAATTGATGCCTCGGACCGATGCCCGACACCATTAATAGTTGGGGCGAATTGATTGCGCCTATAGTTTAGTTGACAATTGAAATATTAATTTATTAATAATTGGTTTTTTATGCAAAAATTATTTTACATTCATTCATAAATTAATTGCTTTTTATAGATTCAAATATTTTTAACAGACAGAGTACAGGGGGGGGGGGTAGTCAAAGGGGGTAGAGGGAAAAGTTATGGGGTAGTCAAATAGATAGGGTAATTTTAGAAAATTAATAAAACTCAACTTGAATAAACTATTGAGCATAGTATAAAAAATGCAAAGAGGGAGTTTAGTAAAAATTGAAATAGATTATCTTCGAATCAAAAATAGTCAGGGGAGAGGAATTTTGCAGAATATTTAGACAGGAGGAAATCAATTTTGGCTATTCTTCACCCTTGGCTACCCCTTGGAGAAAGTTGTTTAACAAAAGATTATTTTTTAAAGTGTTAAATGATTATTATTAGCATTTTAAAAACTACAATAGTGTTTATTGAATTACCTGCGCTTACAATGACCTCACGTCTGACAAAGACATTAAACGCCTGCCCACTCTTGACAAACTGCACACCCGTAGCTGTTTTACCATTGAATAGTAGTTTAGTGACCATAGCATTGGTGATAATGTGCAGATTGTTTGGGAAGGGATTCGGATCCAGATATGCGTTCGCAGTACTGGAGCGGACACCCTGGCTGTCAATAAACGCCTGGGCTATAGCTGTGCCCCTCTGTTGGGGACCATTAATATCTGTGTTCGGAATTCCCAAATCATTGAGTGCTTTCTGATGTATGGCAAGTATGGGATCAACAGATTCTTTCCACGAACTGATATGAATGGGACCCTGCGTTCCATGATATCTGCCATTGCCAACAATATCCGGGTCCAGATTTTTCTCCCACTTCTTAAAATAAGGCAATATGTCCTCATAGGCCCAGCCCTGGGCTCCATATACTTGTGACCACTCGTCAAATGTCTTATAGTTTCCTCTGTTGAAGATCATGGCGTTCACTGAAGAACACCCGCCCAGCACTTTGCCCCTGTTCTCCGGTATCAGTCCGTTCTCGAACGCCTTTCCCACAAACTGCTGGGCCATTGTGTAGTTCCAGTCGTGTTCTGTTAGGAATAGAGAGACATATTCTGCTGGAATATCATTGACCAGACCGTTGGGTCCGCCGGCCTCTAGCAGTAGGACTCGTATGTTAGGACTCTCGGCCAGTCTATGGGCTACTATAGCACCGGCAGATCCACTGCCGACTACTATAAAGTCATAGATTTGGTTGAATTCATTGCGATTACTGTTTAGTCTGTGTTCGGAGTCTTTTTTCTGCACAAATGCCGCGATTGTTAACAATTTAATGCTTAAACTAATTAAAGCCATTATTTAGTTATTAATTATTATTAGAAAAAAAATTGTTTCACTTTTTTTTGGATTAGAAAACACTTTTATTTCTTCACTATTTTATGGTTTAATAGTTTTGTTGAAAACTTTTATAACTTTTTTTACAGTTTTTCTTTGGTTTAACTGTTTTTTTTGCTTTAGTTATTGAATCAAATTATTAGTTGAAATACATTTTTAAAAGTTTTTTTTCGCTGTTTTTAAAACTTTTATTTCGTTGTTTTAAATAAACAAAAATTTATTTTTATTAGTTTTTTACTTTCAAGAAATATACATTATTTTAAATATAAGAAAAACTTTAAATAATTTTTCTGTTTTTCTAATTGCAAACAAACAAAACTTTTGAATGAGTTTTGATTTTTGCAAAACTGATTTTATAAATAACTATCGAAAACTTCTTTCTGTGTATTTGAATTCCCATTTGAGAACCTAATGCTAATATCAATTCCGGAATTTAAAACTGTTATTATAATCCAAATCCTTCTCTTTGCATAGAGTGTGAGGTCAGTGATTGACCGGTTAGGGTCATTGACCATATGTGTCCAAGTATCATTCACCCATAATCAATGGGCCATTGATTACTTGTAGTTTTTGCATTGGCTTTATTTTGCAGTGTGACTAATCTTTTTATTAAAGATAGTGAAAACTGTACAGCAGTTGAATTATTTTTATTTTTTGGAGAGTTTACGGATTTTAATTGATTTTTAAGAATACAATACTGTATATTCCTATATATCCAAACATCTCCTGAACAATTAAAACATTTTCAAAAATAGTTTTGAATTCTATAAATGCTAAGACTAAAATAAAATGTAGATATTTGATCTGGAAATGGTATACTGTATATGTGCTCTTTCAAAACTAAAAGACTATCAAGAAGGATTGAGCGTAAGATGCCGCGTGCTATTGCTTGTTAAATTGCTTGCTGTGCGCACATACAGAATAGGGGATTCTCACTAATTGCTAATTTGTTAAACAAATAAATTAAATCAATAATAATAATAATAATATTTTTTAAGAAAATAATTATGAATTCAGGTGTAAATAATCAAAATTTATTAAAATGTTTATCTGATTTAAGTGGATCAACAGAAAAAAAATAATAATAACAATACTATTGTAAATGTGAATAAAAAAAAATAAAAATTCTTTGAATTATTTTTCAATTGTTCTTGTTTTAATGAGATGTTCCATTAAGCAAACAAATGCATTATAATATCTAAAACATTCCTAAAAAAAGCTTTCAATCCAAATGGAAACTAATCCTCACAAATCATACATCTTTAATCGTATTTCGATTATTTTTTACACAATTCTGCACCTGTTTTAATTTGTACCACCGCTGATACTTGCTATCACCATTACATCCCACTCACATGACTTGTTTGAAGGTGATATAAAACTACGTCAAAAGGATATTTTTATAAAATAAAGTAAACAGAACAGGTAAAAAGTAGTTTTGTAAACTGTGCAAAACACTATAAAAAAAATTTCAAATTTTTAAATACTTATACAACACTATTTAAAAATAGTTTATTCACTCATAAAAATTAGGAAGCATAATTTTTAAATCTTTAAAACTACTAGATTCTATATTAATATTGTTAAATATTTTTAGAATTATATTTTCAATTCCTGCTATCATTTATTTATCTTGCGTTTCAATATCTATGATATTTCTTAATACTAACAACAAAATCCTGGTTATATTTACTAAATTGAATTCATATAAAGTTCACTGTTACTTTTAACTACTGATAATTGTTTTGTAT
>JAQFXN010004212.1:0-10009 GCA_034693365.1 Liacarus xylariae
TAGTTTTTTGTCAATTAATATTTAGAACTTTTATTATAAAATAGAAAAAAAATTATTTGAAATAAGAACTTCTTTTTACAGATGAAAAGGCAATTATAATAAACATTTTTATAGACATTTAAAGACATCAATAGTAATGATAGAGTAATAAAATAAGTTCAAAATTTTACGATTAAAAAGTGTTAATCTTATAGAATATGAAAACTTTTTTAAAAACATTTAAATAACAATTTGAAAACTTTCATATAAAGTAATGATAACAAGTAATGTGCTATTGTATGGAGAAATGTAACATTTATAGAGAGGGAGAGACAGAGAATGAAGAGTTGGGTTTAAATTCAATGAAATGGAAAATAAATAACGATTTTTAGTGAAGTTCTACACAATATATGAATCTATGATTTACTAATGAATATATAATTAATTAATTTATATAATATTTATATAACTATTGATTTTTAAATTATCAGTAAATTTGTCTCAAATTTATTTTTAATTATTTGTCAATATTTGTGCGAACGATGGCATCGAAGGACTCAATTGACGAATGTCTGCATTGGAGGCATATTCGGCGCCCAATGACCTGTTGTTATGTAATTACGTCTCAGTTTGAGTTTGACTGCGGGTCCGCTTTGACTGATGGCATTGACCGCATCGGCGTGTGTCAGCCCTACAGTCGAATAGCCGTTAATTTCAATAATTTCGTCACCGATATTGAGCAGCGAATAGGCCGGACCGTCAGGTGCTATGCGAAGTATGAATAGAGGCATTCCATTGAATTCAGCGCCGCCGCGGATGGAAAAGCCGAACCCTTTGGGGCCACGAATCAGTTCAACGGTATAACAGTCGGCGGGAATTATGCGCAGATGTAGTGATTCACCTGTTTTTGACACAAATATAAAATCATTAAAAATTAAAATATTATTAAATGATAGCAATTAATCGATTCAGTCGTTAATCATTGCATTCAATACCGGATTCTTTAATCATATTAACGATTTCGGGATGAGTTAAGGACGTTATGTCTATTCCATTGACGGCAATAATTCTGTCCCTAATGTGAAGCCTTTGACATCTGTGCGCAGGACTGCCATCAATGATGCGACCGATGAGAGCGCAGTCACCGCAGGATATTATGACAAAACCGAATCCCTCAGAGTCTTCGCGAAATAGCGTTACGTCATATGTGTCTGAATTACGTTTACGTCTGACCAGAATCGCGACCATTGGTCCGGTTTGGGACATGAGTTGCACCACTTCCTGATGACTGGCGCCCATCACATTCCTGTCGTTTATCGATATTATTTCATCGCCGGCTTTGAGAACACCGTCGCGATGGGCCACTCCTCCGATCACAATCGAACCAATCGCTACATTCCTTCCCTCTTCAGCGCCGCCGACGATCCGAAACCCGAATCCGGATTCGGCGCGCGTTAGAGAGGCTCTGAAGTACTCGAAGTCCTCTTCAGTGGTGGTCGAAGTCGTCAGATCTGAGTTAGTCATCGATGGCTGAAGGGTTGGGGTATCGAGTGCTGCATTCGATGACATTAATGGTGATGTGAGGGCTGGCAGTAATGGCGCCGATTGGGACTGAAATTGCAATTAAATATTATTGAATTGTCATTAATTAAAATCAAACCAAACCTTAACGTTGTTGTGTTGCGGAAGGAACGGATCGGTTGTATAGGTATTACTATTGGGTAAGTATTGAGACATATAGTGGTCGGAAACGAATTCATTGTTTCCGCCACTCATTCGACCCATCATTTCAGCGTTAGGTGTCTTACAGTTCCTGACGGGCGGTAAGTAATTATCGTTTTCCCAATTATTTTGTAAAACTAATGGAGTCTTCGATCGAAATCTCTTTTTGCGTTTAACCATAAGAACTGCCGATTCATCGATTGGACACTGTTTTAGAGCGTCGACTACTTCTAAATGTGACAAATCAGACAAATCGCAGCCATTTATTGACATAAGAATATCGCCCTGTTTTAGAGCACCGCAACGTTCGATGTCTAGAATTTTCTTAACCTTTTGACCCGAATGTGCGTCACTTATCGTAAAACCAAAGCCTATATATAGACAAACATTTACTTAATTAAAGACAAACCATAACATTTAGTAATCACTTTCACAATCAATGAATAAATAAAACAAAATCTAAACTCTAGTTATTGTTAAACAAATTCTTGTCAATAGTTACACAAAAATTCCAACCAATTTTAAAATACGAGACAAACCTTGAGTTCCTTTAGTGAGTGTAACACTAATTATATCAATTTCTTCATCGTTGAGGTCGGGGGGCAATTGGTATCCGCGCGCAAACGTTAGTTTAATCCGATCGCCGACTGTGAACGTAGCAAACAATCGGGCGATATCTGAGTGCTGTAAACCAGCGACTGACACACCGGACACAGAGACGAGTACATCACCCGGTTGTATAACACCTGATGAATATGCGGGTCCCCCGGGAATTATACTCTTCACAACCACAAGACCTAATGTATTAAAATTATTACAATAAAAATCATTTGAAGAAATATGAGATAAATATAAATAATCGCAGACTTTATGTCAATCACAACAACAGATTGTTTACAAAGTTATGTGTTGTATATCAACTGATAAGATATCTTAAGGTAAATAATAGCAAAAAACAGTCTTAGAGTTTAACAATTTTTGTGATTCTCATTAAATTTTATTTAAATATCATTTGTCGCCCAATCGAGTAATCATTGGTTTGGAAAGATTATTAGAATTTCCAATTTCTAACACAACTTTAAAATGCATTGAATTTCAAACAAAGTTAATCCTAACTAATGCTAAAATTTCGATTAGAAAACCGGTAATAAAAAAATAATATTCAATTAAAATTCTGTTCGAATAAAATTCAAGTCAAGCATTGACTGAATGAAAAAAATCAATTTTATCAATGAGTCAAATGATTTATTTAGTCTCACTTCCGATCTCTATTACAGTAGTTTGAATTTATGATAACATTTGGGTTTTCAGACATTTAGAACTATTTCTTTTTATTTTTAAGTCAATGAATAAATACTTGTTTTCTGAAGATTTATTAAAATAAATGTAAAGAATGTCGATTAAATAAATAGATCCCTGATAGCCCTAATAGTGTCGGTATTAAATACTACACTTGTATATTTTTAAAAATTCCACGATTATAATAGTACAGTAACTTGCAATGAATTTAAAATACAAGTTGAGTTGTTCAGGTAGATTAGGGTACTTTGCGGTTATTCTGTGAGAAAATGTCTCAGATTCTCTACTCTAAATAAGTTATTACTAAAAATATGCTAATTTTTGAAAAATTTGATTATAAAATTACAGTTAATAATCAGTGAGAATTATAATGTAAATATTCTCATACTATAAATACAACTCTTGTTTGCGTTTTTGTTAATTAACTCTACAGTTGAGACCAATTTAGACCTAAAGCATTCAATTTTTTATTTCTAAATATGTAAAGAATATTTATCTTAATTGAACATGATAATTTTATTATGTTTGAAGGTCAAATAAAAATAATTTTTAAAGAGATTCTATAATAGTTGTAAAAAACAATAACAGATTCTCAAACTTAATATATTAATCAAGTTATATATTACACTCAATTAAATACGAGAGTATATAATCAGATAATAAGAATCAAGGAATCTTTTGAAATTATGCACAACATTAAGTTAATCAACAAATATCCTAATGTCTAAGCATACAAACATTTGAAAACATACGTGTATCTGTGCAAAAATTGTTTGTAAAGAAATTCGCTAAAATTTTAATTTATTTACTAAAACTTAAATATAAAATATGTAAAATTTAAGGCTTTAATAAAAACAAGTCTATTAAGTAAAATAAAAAACAAACAAAAATCAGGAGTTAAGTGAATTAGATTCAAACCAAATGAGTGATTCAATAAATAATGGTTTCAAATACGCAGAACATTTGGTCTTAAAAATAAATTTAAATCAAAGATTATATAAATCACATGAGAATATTTAAAACTTAATCAAAAGTTATCCTAAAATATACCAAAAATGAATCACAAAATAAAGAAAATTTATTCACAATTTTAAACGAAATGAATGTTTTAGTTTCTGATCATATTTCACGGCACAGACACTGAGCACAGGAATTTAAAATAAGAGTAGTAGAGCATCAAAATTAATGGACAAAAAATTCAAATCTCCAAACATTAACAAAAAAAAGACTTTCTTCAAAACCTTAACTCAATCTAATATTTTAGTCGAATAATTAGATTTTGAAAAATAACTTAATCTAATGTTTAGGGAAATGGTTTTGAAACTAAAGGGAAAAAGATTTGGTGCGATAATAGAGACCATAAGTTTAGAAATAAATTTAGTTATTATTTAAATTAAATCTGTTTTGTATTGTAAGTAATTATAATAATTGAGTAAAACTTATTCAAATCCGTTGCTAATCAATGACTTGAAGTTATGCGAAAACAGCTCTCATTCATAATCACTGGTTTAGAAGTTCACATCAATTAGAGGTTAAGTTATTAAAAAGAAGTTTTTTAAGTGAGAAATAAAATAATTAAATAACTGCTATTAAATGTGAAATTGTTTTGTGAGACACAAACCTTTGTCTATCTCTACGAGAGTGAACCCAAAACCAGACACTCCTTTAATTAGTTCGGTTTCGTATGGCCTCTCATATTGTGTTCGTTTGTTGATGTGATCGATATAATAGACGCCGTAATGAGCGTCGGATATACGTTCCCATCCGTGTGGAAGAGAAGAGGCATCGATGGCAGCAATGTTTGAGCGATTCCGTCGACGCTTTGACGCCAATGATGTGTTGGAGTTATTCATTGAGATTTGTTCATAATTTGGTAAAGTATTTGATATATTGTTTGGCGAATCACTCGTCGGAAATGTTGACAATGGAAGTGGTGTTCCTATACATACAATAAAGCAATAATGTCTTTGAATTTATTGTTATAATCGAAAACAGTTTTAGAGAAGAAAAAATATATAAAGCATTCTATTATTGAGGAGTGAAATGTCATCGAATAGATTGTGAAATGAAATGATTGATAATTTAACTCATATTTCAAAGTCTTGTCATTCGTTTATCGATCAATACTCGACTGACTTAACGATAAAAGCATTTGAAAATAGATTTCAATTCAATTCTATGTTTGATATAAAAGACAAAATGAAATTTTAGATTCGTTAAGAAGTTTATCACAAATACATTGATTAAAAAAGCATACATTGATTTAAAATGATCTGCGAATTTGTAATAAAGAATATATCGAAGTTAAAAATGGGTTTTAAAAAGAGAATTTAGAGAATTATTTGATAAAATCCTTTTATGAAATAGAAATCTGAAATAAAAGGAAAAATATATATCAACTCTTAAAAAGGTTTTCTATAAATAAATCCTTGAATTTATTGCCGGAGAATAAAAATAAGAGAATAAATACGTTTAAGAAGTTTTAGTAATTCTATATTCAATACACAGTATTAAAAGAAAATATAATAAAATAAAAAGAATGTGAAAACAAATAAAATAACGAAAACTACAAAAATCAATATTAAGAATGAATAAAAAGAATAAAAGGATACAATCGTATGAAAACTCACCAAATATTAGAAAAATTTATTTTTAAAAATCCGAATAAATATTAAGAAATTGTTTTTACTTCAAATAGAAAACTGAAAGACAATAAAAAATTATTAACAAAACTAAAGAAATAGTCGAAACACTAATCAAACGCCCACTTAATGCACAAGAATTTTATGATTTAGTTTTTTTATATTTAATGGTCATAAAAGTCATGATAACAGCACTTCTAATACGACACTCAGAGGTTTGGGTTTCGCTTTGATTTACAATTTATTATTTCATTTCATTTATATTTTAGTCTTATTTTAGTTCAATAATCGCGTTATTTATTATCAATTTTTTTCCTACTCATGAAAATTGATGAAAGAGTACTTTAAAAATTGGGCCGAATTAGCATTAAATCATTATTCATGAACTGATCCCAAACAAAAAGCGCTTTTCAATTAAGTTTTAGTTTTTCTTCTTTTATCACAATTTCTTATTCATTAAACTAAAAGCTATTAACAAATCATTGTATGAAAAGAATAATAAAACAAATTAAGACTAAAAAAGGATAAATAAAAATAAGAAGAAGTGTAAAGAGAAAAAAGTTAAGCTCTAATCAAATAAGAATATTGAGATTAATTAATATAGAAATGCATTTTTAAGATCCATTTGTAGTCTTTTTTCTTTCAATTGATTAAATCAATCAAAATATTAATTGAATTCAGAGAAACGAAATTTTAGAAAATAAGAACAAAAATAGTTTTTAAAATCGTTTTAATAAATGGATTCAATGCATACCATAGAAGTGCGCGGCGTAGACACCGGACTCGAGGAGAAGACCCGAGCGATCCATTTCAATGAACTGTTCTTTGGTTACAAACTTATAGTCCACGCCATCCATCTCATTAGGCCGGGGCGGTCTTGTAGTACAGGGAATGGTCCGAATATATACATTGTCCCTAATAGTTGCCTGTAAGTCATGATCAATGGAGCCCCGGGCAAATCTTCGCGCCAGATATTCACGTAATTCTATTGGAAGGCCATAAGCACTCGACGCCTGAACTGATTTTATAGAATGATTTGGTTTAGCGTTCACTATATCGCACACATCAGCCCGGGTCAGTCCGGCCACTTTCATGCCATCGATTTCTATTATAATGTCACCAGAATCGATGAAATATGGCAGTTGGCCGTAGTCAGAGCCCCCGCCAATAGACCAGTCACCTACCCGTCCAAATACATTATTGCATTACATTTCGTTTTAAACGTAAATATATTTTTAATATATTTGTTAAGAAAAAAGAGAAAAGAAATAAATTTCTATCAAATCCTTATAGAATATACTCATTCGAGTCGAAGAAGTCTTTCGAGCGATTAATTCGATTCAATATAATGTTTGTCTCATCAGAAAGTTTAGTGAATTTTATGCTTCAAATGTTAAAATAAAACATTTCTTATAGAGTAGAGCTCTATTAGCTATAGTTCTAAAAATTAAGTTCAGTTTTAAATAAGTTATTAAAAAAACTGAACAAAACTGAAGTCTCAATCCTCTAATTATAAAGCAGTAGTGAATCTAAAAGTACTGCGAAAAACCCAATCAATACTGAAACGAATGCTTAAATAAACATTTCTCTAATACACTAAGGATTGCATTCATTACACATTAAATAAAATTAAATATAACTATATTTACATAATTTGTAAAATGAAAAACTCATTTCTATGTATTGCTTATCATTTCCGTTGAGTTTTGAGATAAAAACTAAGTATTAATCACTTTTACATTCGATTCAATGTATCGTAAATTCATATAAAAAGAAGTAAAATATTTGAAAAACTGATAAAACAATGTTTAAAAAACCGAAACCAAAGATTACAAACCGATAGCAATATTGTCGAAATGGAAAATGGATTGAGTCCAGTGATGGTTCTGTTGATAATTAGGGGGAATATCGTTATCATTTTGATACATCTGATTGTTTGAGTCATTATTTTGATGATTATCTTCATTATTGAACTCTTGCTGTTGTTGTTGTTGTCGCTGCAGTTGTTGTTTGTGCTGATCAGTCAATTGTGATGAAAGTGTTTCTTGCATTTCGTTTAACACTAATTACTGCTTAAATAAATAAAAAAAAATTTAAAATTAAATACAAATATAAATATAAATTAAAAATAGAAATAATTAGAGATTAAAGGTTTAAAAATAAGAACTAAATATTCGTTTAATAACTCGAATAATATTCAAAAAATAAAAACATGACTTTAAGCGAATATAAAAGCATTAAATTTAGACATTTTTCTAAAACAAATAAACATTAAATTCAGACTCAATTTCACAGTTTATATAATAGAGAAGTAGAAAGTTATTTAAAGGCCTAATGAAACAAATGGTTAAAATCTTTTTTCTCTTCTGTTTTTGTTTTAAAAGTACACAAACGCTATGTTTTAGAAAATTAAGTTTTTCTCTTTTTTTCAGAATTAAAGTTAACTTAATATGAAATAAAATAATAGTTAAAATAAATTCAATGTTTCAGATCTGTCTTAAAGATAACTTACATTTTATTTAAGTATTTAATAATATTTAATGAAATTTTAAAACAATAAAAACAATAAACCAAAAGAATTATTGAAAAATTATAATTATAGACAAAAGAAAGAGGCCGGGGATAGAGGGGACAGGAAGGGAACTCTGGAAAACTTTAACAGCTCTTTCTCTCAACTTTAAAATAATTTAATTTAAAACAACAAAACTATAAATTATCAAAAATGAGCTTTAATTTCAATAAATCAATTAAGTTATTAATAAACTAAATGTAATTATAAGACATTTAATTTGTTATTCAATACAATTAAGAATAAAATAATTTACATTAAAAAGATTTTTATTGCTATTTAAAGAAAAGGAAAGAATTTCAAATAATTTTCTTATAAATTAATGAAAAACAATTTCAAAGTCATTCCTAACTCTATATCGGATTACTGTTTAGAATTATATGATGTATTAATTTAAGAGATATTTGATTAATAAAAACAATGAGAAATGTGAGAAATATTGGCAGAGAATCAGATGTTTAAGACATCGTCGTATGAAAGAAATGGCCCAACATTTAGGGTCAGGTCATTAGATAATTGAATGTGAGAGGAATGGGTGTCACAGCTCTCACGTCTACTGATATCAATGTTCGCACAAAGTATTTGACACAACATTTAAGGCAAACAATAACTGTCATTCAATAGATGTTTGCATCAAAAAACATGAGGTTTTCTTAATTCACTTCACATATAATACAACAAAACATACATTTCCATTCAGTGGTGGCGTATTATAAGACAATAGAGAACTAGAGGTTTAGTCATTCAATGCATTAGTCATTCATTGCAATTGGGGTTCAATTGTGTAATGAATGAAAAGCAAAACAAAAACAATTATTTGGGTATAATATTTGAAAGAAAGAAAAGTAAAGAAATTTTATTTATAGATAGAAATGAAGAAAAGCGGAAAAATCATATGAAAAAGTTGAGTAAAGAAAAGCGTAAAACATGAAAAAATTCTTTACAATTTTGTGCGCTTTTATAATGAATTTCAAGTTAAGGTTACGTCACTTTGACTGTTGTGTTAGAAAATGTTTGTCTCAGATATACATCGCTTTGAAGGCAAAGACATATTTTTTCGTTTTAGACAACACATTAATCTTTGAGATAATACAGTATAATTGTATATATTGTCTGTCAGTCTCAGAGAATAAGTTCATTAACTTTTATAGACTTTAATTATCATTAATTAGAGAATAATATAATTAAATATACAATTTCTGAACTACTTTTTAATGGAAGTCAAGAATCAATTTCAGAAAAATTATTTTTCAAAACAAAACTTTGTCTCAAAAACAATATTTCCTATAAATGAAAAAAATATATTAATATTTATATAAATAAATAGAAAATTGAAAAAGAAATAAAAATTCCAGAAATGGATAAGATTTTTGAATTAAAATTTGATAAATCATTTCAGAGGAAAAAAATTGAGTAAAAGATATTAAACTTATTTTTTCTTTTATTTATTTCTTATTCACAAATGAATGACAAAAATTTGATCTAAAAATTGTATTTAAAATATGACGAAAAAATTCAAATTTTATTGAGAAGAGGAGGAGAAATGGGAAGAAAAATATAATTCTATGGGAAATAAGTCCTAAAAATAGAGGTTAAGTGAAGAGAGGACTACCGGTTCGGTAGAGAAATGCCTTTCAATTCGTTTGTCATTCAAAATAAAAAGACACAAAATATGTGTTTTTTATACACTACCTTTTTTAAAACTTAACACCTACTGCAATCCTTCATATCTATCCAGATTAGCTATACATCTATTGATTTTAGCAATTAAGACATCTATTCTGACTAATTCGCATAT
>JAQFXN010004213.1:0-10008 GCA_034693365.1 Liacarus xylariae
TATATCCATAAAAATAATCAAATCTATAAAATGTTGTAATAAATGAATTGCAAATATTTAAGTTTTATTTCAATTATATTTTTATTTCATTTAAGAAAAATAAATAAATAATTTGCTTGTTGTAAACATCTATTACAATATATATATAAATTTATGACATGAATGAATTTAAATACAAATGAGTGACTATTCGTAACAAAAAAGAATATTTTATTCCTCAATAAAATCATATTTGAAATCAAGAGTCACTTTGAAGGGCCAATTCATCGTCAGAAGGGGTGTATATTCTTTCGTTCTATTAATAAAATAAAATATAATTTAATATTTGGTAATTAATTATTTTCAGATCTAATCAAATGAAAGAGGACTCACTTCGACAAGAATTCCGATGCAATACTTTTCAAGCATATCGAAAGCATCTTTGCTATGTCTCGAACCCCTGAACACAAGTGTCGCATCTCTACCTGCGTTCTCCATCACTATATACTCTCCTCCCGGATGCTATTGGAGGCAAAAGAATGATTAGTTTTATATTCAATTGGATATAATGTTTAATCAATAAATTACTTCATTTAAAAATTCTGTCACTTCATAGACTCTGTCGTATACTATAAGCCAGCAGTCATTGTAATGGCAGTGTTCGGCCACTTCTGATAATGTGAATTGTGGCAGATTTTTCCAGGAAACTAATGGCGATGTAGGAGTCTTTGCCTCCCACGTCGAGTGTATCCAACTATTTGTTGTCGTCGAGACATTACTCACAAAGTTCTGTATCGTTTCCAGCATTTCTGTCGATTAGTTTTATTATTGAAAACTTTTGAAATTACTTTTTCTTCCAATTATTTTAAAAGTCTTGCTTTATGTTAAGTTCAGATCTTCTTAATTCAAATTGTCTTTAAAATCTGTAAAATGAAGAATAGGTTTGATTTTAGTGAAAATGCCTTAAATAAAAGTTTTCTAATTATAGTAATAAATACTACAAAGAATTTATTGTCAAATAAGTACTCTTTAATTGTTTACAGAACTCATTCATAAATCAAATTATCATAAAAAGGGTAAACTAATTCTCAAGAGAATGGAAGCCTTAAGTCAAGAATTAGATCCAATCCAAGGACGAGATCATCACTGATTAGTTTACAAAGCTTTCAATCATTTAGAACTCCTCTGTCTTTCTATTGTATTATTTTTATTCTAAATAGCCTTTCAAGCGATCGAATGTCACTTTAGTTTATTTCATATCCAAAAAATAGTTTATTTAAGATCTGCTTATTATTTGAATCCAAGGCTGAGAAAACAGAAAATGCATTAGAAAATAATGCACAACTGAGTCCTAAGTCTATAAATAAGCAAAATCTTAATATCAAGAAGTGTTGGCAAACTTGAAAAATCGACAGAAATTAGAAAAGAAAGAGATTTTGCGCGACATTAGAAGAGATGACATCAGGTTTACATCAGAGAGAGTGGGAAATGCGTAAAACTAATGAGACTTCTTATAAGTCAAATAAAGGATTTGTTAAAACTTTTAGTCGTTTTGTTGTAGTATTGCTTTTCCAACTTCTTGTGTTCCACTAATGATAAAGTAGTCGCTAATTGAATAAGAATTCTGTATTTAAAAGTGAATAATTAATGGCTCCCAAGTATTCAGCGCCCAGAGTATGGAAACGTCCCTACAATCACATCTATAACCATAACTACAAATATGGAAATTCTCTTTATTCGGATGAGATCTCGAATATCGAACGAAAGTACAACGAATCCATGTCTCGAACCACTTTCAGAACTGATCGACCGGACGTTAATTTCCAGTCCTTTTCTGACAGTCAATTGACTGGTGAGTCAATAGTTCAGAGACAGCGAGCACTGGCATCAGCGGCTGCCGCTTCGGCCACTTTGGATTCGGACCGAATTCGATCTATAAGCACGACTCGAGTCAGATCTGATGATTCTGTTTCGCGAAGACTCGAACACTCGGCCTCTTTTGATAACTATTCAAAAACATTGGCGAACATAAACGCAGAGATGGAAGAAAGCAAACTCAGGAGAAGTCGTTCGTTCCGACGACAACGACCCGAAAGTCTTGTGGTGGCCTCCACTCCCTATGAGGACGCGCTCCTCAACAAAGATGAGGGCCAACACAATCAGTCCTTTTGGATGGAGAGATGGTATAGAAATTCTCTGAGAAGTGTTTCCCATAATCTCTATCCTTCGAGTTTGTTGAGAGCATTACTTGTTTAGAATCAGATTTAGCTTTAGATTTAATGCGAGTCTGAATTGCAAACATATAGGACTTGCAATAGACTCATAAAGAGCCCACTTTTGGATTGTTTCCAAAATATTAATATTTGTTCGAATACTAACTCAATTCAAATCAATATTTCAATTATTTATTCTCTATTTCCTAATCCCAACTAATTTTGACAAATATTTTCTAAGCATTTGTTTTAATTCTTGAGTTTTTACTCATCTATTTGTGGCACGAATTCTGTGTGAGTTTGCATTCAGTCTCTAATTCTTTTTGTTTCTTTAGTAGAAATTATATTTGTGTTTGTGTTGAATCTGAACACTGAGTTTGTAAGCGATTCTTAATTAAACTCTTGAAACCATTTCAATAATTCTTATTCTGTTAACTGTATTACGAATTTTTAATTCCTGTAAACTATTTTTGATTTGTATTGACTGTAATATAATTCAATTATACTGTAAGTAAATTTAAGCTGAATTTTCGCCATTTATTTTGTAAATCTATGTCAAAAATAAATTATATAATTCGTCGTTCTTTTCACTTCTCTATTCACTTCACTCTCTATTTTTACTCTCAAAACACTGGAATCCTTGAACCAGTCATATGACTCGTTACACAACGATTGAAATGAAAAATTATTTAAAACCAAAAAATTAATAATTCAAGAATTGATGAGTTGAAAGCATGTGATTTCATTGATTTTTATCGCACTATTAATAACTTTAACTCTTTCTAATTCATTGCTCACATCCGATAGAAAATGATTATCACGAGGAAGAGTAGTGAACAATCAATGGTTTTAAAGCTTAACCATGCTTAATATTATTTTATTTTATTATTATTTTGTTTTGTTGCTTTCCTGCACTATTAATAATTATATTAAAAGATACATTACAGGAGCTGTTATTTTAATTTATTTAAAATATTAAAACCCCTTTTTTCATATTCAGCCGCGAATTGCAAACACAAATCGATAACGTTGTCCAACAATTGACTGATACCGAGGATAAAGTCAAACACGAAAGTACTCTAATAAAGACTAAACTAACTCAAGACGTGACTGATTTGTTGTTAACGATCGACGATCAGGACAGACAAATCAGTGATTTGCAGAAAATGTTGAAGAAGCAAGCTAAACTTGTCTCTGTAATTCAGTTCATTCTTAAGTAAATAATAATTTCTTCACTTTCTATAAATAGTTTTCTATTTTAAAGGATATAACATTAGAATTAGAGGCCTCTCAACGACACTATACAGACATAAATGAATCGATAGGAGCGACACAGAAGAGGTGCCAAAATCTGATTCATGAAGTGGACGAAATGCGTTCGAGTTTGGACAAGGTACTATTATATTGAACACACATTAAGATTACTTATGTTATGATAACCAAAGACTAAATGCTTTTGCTTTCTATACGCTTTCGATGTTTGCGTAATAAGTCAACAGTTTTTGAGCGTTTTATTAGTAGTTTTAATAGAAAATTTAAATATTAGATTGTTTTGAACTGAAATGATTGAAAAGTGGAGTATTAAACAAAATCATATCAAAATCAATAAAATAAAATACTTTTAAAACAATGACTAATTTTTTATAAGAAGTAACAAAATATCAATAAATTTACGCGATATATCGTGAAATACCAGAGTCAGAGATACTTCAATAATGTTTTCCTTACTTTTCTCAAATTAAAAATTGTAATCATATCTAACAAGTTCTAAATGGGGGTCTATTTGTTTCTTTTTGATATTCACAACGGAGAGATATTCTTACAAGTTAGATTTTTTAACATTATTATTATAAATATTTTATAATATGTATTAGAGGTCGAAAACGAATCGGTTCGGATCGGATTTTGCCTCTAAAAAGTGGGATTGGATCGGATAGTTAATTTTGTATCCGTTTTCTACCTCTAATCTCTATATCAAAATAGCAGTATCTAATGATCTCCAAAGGCTTAATGGTTGCAATTCTGTCGAAATATATCAAATTTGCAATTAATTTGAAACTCAAAAACTTGAACAAAAATCATATTTTAAAAATTATAAGTAATAAATTGTGAACTGACATCAGTTAATATTTATCATTGAATTTGATAATTATATTGAAATTTCTATACAATAGCCGAAACCACTGCCTCGTCTCTCACGAAGATCAGAATGGATCAAATCTGCTATTTTCTGAATCGGAATACTGTAGAGCACCAGAAGATGGGAAAAGCACTTTAGAAGTTTAGAAAAACTGATTGTTTAAGTTTAGAACTAATCCTATCGAACAGTGGATGAGATAAAAAAAAATTGTGAACTGGAATAAGCGTTAGAAGGTCTGGTTTGTTTCTAACCACAATTATTTATAAATTCTTTTACTGTTTCTAATGATTATATTCTTAATTGGTTTGTATGTCTGTTACCATACGTTTTATGAATTCCTATTATTCATTGGTGTTTACAGTATTATAAAGAAAATTTGATAATGAAATGTATGATTAGTTCTAATGATAACTAAAATTCCATGTTATATGTGCTTTATATTTCACCAAAGATTATGATTTTGTGACACATTTCTAATTAATAATTGCATAATTCATTGATATTTGACCCGTATATCCAATTACATTCGTTCATCAAATTAATTCCTAACTTTGTAAAAGTCTTTGTATAACTAAACAGTGAAATATCTATACTTTGATTAACTCAATACTAATGAATAATAAATATTTGGATTCAAGATCTTCACCAATAAAAACACGAAAATGTAATTTCAAATACAAATCTTTTAAAATATCAAATCAATTATCGAAGACATAGGTTATTAAGATTTTTGTTGCTAACAAACAATTTCTTAGAATATTTCATTTGTTCAGTAAATTTGATTAATAAATAATATGTTTAGATATTATATGTTTGTCAGCCTTGAAATTGTCCGCCAATTCTGTCGATGAAATTAATCTCAAGAAATAAATTTATGATTATTTTGTTTAGAAGACTATTTGATATTAAGTTAGAACGCAATTAGAGAGCATTGGCACCATTGGTCGCACCACTCCTGGTCTCCAATGGGTCTCGAGTGCGGGTATTGTACAAAACAACAGGTGATTTAATCAATCAATTCTTGTTTACGTCAAACCAAATGAACTAAAGCCAAGTCAATAGAGTTGTTGTTTATCACAAACATAGATATCATTAACATTTCGATACAATATATGATTCACTTCAAGGACTTTGGAAAATACCCTTCTCTTCAAACAATTGGATCTGTTTATTGATATTTGGATACATTTTTTTCCTAAAACGTCATAAAACTTTTGGCACTAAAACTTATTTTCGGTTAAAATTTGTTTTTGATTAAATACTATTATGTATTGTATGAACAGATCATACGATCTCTGCATTAATGCAATTGATTTTAATTATTGATTTCGTGAATCTTTTTTTAAAGATTTCTATCAATTTATTACATCAAATATTTTGTGTAAAATATTTCGTAAATAATTTATTTCTCAATCGACTCCTAAAAGCATTTTGTTTAGAAAGTTATGCATAAATTTAAATAATTGGGTTTATTTGTGGAGCGAATCAAATGGTGATTCCGATACGAGTTTCCTAACAACTATAATAATTATAGCCTTTAGGGCACTAAATGTTAGTAAACTTAAACAAATTGCTGATGAAATCATTGAAAAAAGTTACTACAAGTGTATGTGTGTATTGAGGGGAAACACATATTTGAATGCACTTATGTTCTTTGCAAAGGTGTGCGACGCCCGCAGCTGTGCTCACATATTAATAGCATTTGACTTCCTTTTGATGCTCTGAAACTTTGCCGGTCTATTGCGTGAGACTATTGTATACTACTGTGAAAAGTATAATATCCTGAAAGCGCCAAATATTTTGCTTATACTGTATTTATTATTTTTGTTTAGTTCTGAAAAATCAGTTAAATTTCTGGACTTATTCTTAATTTACATTAATTGATATTAAAATGAGATTACACTTTGAGAAACATAAAAGACTAGAGAAAAACAAACATAAAAGCACTCGAAAAAGCAATTAATTTATCTGCACTTCAGTGTCAAACTATGCTATCATTTTAGTGGTTATTAAGGTATAGATAAGAGACTCAATCGAAAGCATTTACGAAAATCATGCAATCGTCTGATGAAAGTACAGTTCACACAATACGGACAGAGAGTTGTGAAAAAAGCATTTAAAAACTTTTAAAAACAGTAATTAAATTATTGGGAAAAATCTTTCTTTACTTTTAATTTTCACTGAAATGTAGTTCACATTTAATACTGAAGTCATGCGACTCGAGTCAAAAGTGGGACTTGTCTTGTGATAATAAAATCAGACCTCAATTGAATCAAATGAATGTTTTGAATTACAAAATTGCATTCATTAAACAAAATATTTAATAAGTGTTGTCTTTCCTTAAAAATTACAAAACTATTTCATACAATAGACTAATTGTATTGAAAACAATTAAATTCTTATATAAATTATTGACAATAAATTGAAATTTTAAAAAATGAGCATTGTAAATTAGAAAAGTTATAGAAAACTTACTTTTCAGTTGAATATAATTGTTGAGAACCAATAACTTTAGCGTTGAGTTATTGAACTTTAAATAACACTTTATATAAAAAGATGAAGTTTTTATTGGAAATCAAATCAATAGTCAATAGGTTTGAAGAGAAGTCAATTTGAATTGAGTTGATTACTGTCAGTGGTTGGAGTCAATTGATTCAACACATGGCAATGTTTTGACTTTTTAACAGATTGTCCAATGGTTAGGGCGGGACTAATGGGAACACTAATGGTGTGGATGTTTGCCAAACAGGTATGCTATGCGTACTGAACGACTCGAGTTATGGCAAATATGATTACAGAGAGTACAACCCGAGGCATAGAGGAGGGTCTCTAAGCCCTAAATCAATATGTGTGTAGACATCGGAGTGAATGATGCAAATCGGATAGAACTTTGCATTTAATTTATTCTCTTGTTTCAAATGACTTTAAACTGGAAAAGGTCTTTATCAAGGCTAACATACCTTTAGTTTTATTTTTATTTAATTCCAATAACATTCTGTTTTTTATAATAATTCTATTAAATTTATATAATACCTATCCAACTATTTTCTGAAGGTTTTTATGCCTAAAAACAGATTGTTTTGAAATTTTTTGATTATAATAATTATCAATAATAACTTTAAATGTCTTTTTGTGTGATTTACTTAATGATAAATGTAGTGATAAATAACCGAATATAGAGATTATTATTAGAAATGTCACTGAATTCATATGATTGGACTGAACTTTCAGTTTAAGTTTGAATTTCACTTTAAATGAGGGGATAAAAGATCACCAATTCTTGTCACAACTCAGATATAGACTCAAATGCACTTCAATTCAATTGCAATAATAACTAATATTAATTGAAATCATTTTAAGTGCATTTAAAGCACAAGTATTTTGTAAAAGTACTTAAATTGTAAACTAAAAATAATTTGATATAAGCCCCGAATCCATTCAAACATTTTATGCTTGTATTGCATCTACTGTACAGTATTTCAATAATAGGTTTGCATCGTTTGCCAAATAAGAAACTTAAAGCAATTACACATTTGTCGTAATATTAGTCTCAGTTTTCATATAAAAATATTGATATTCTCTGTTTCGTAATAACAAAAATGATATTAAAATATTAGATAAAAAGTGCTAAAAGAGAGAAAAATTGCTTTCTGAAATAAAATTTAAAGTTCGAAATGTTAAACATCTTGATAAATCTTAACATTTAAATCTAAAATATATAAAAAACAGAAATTATTGAATTATTTTCTAAAATTTAAATATCGTATAAATTTTTTATAACGAATTAGCAGAACATTTGTATTGATCTAATTTACAGTACTCCTGATCATATTTCAAATAACATACGCGTCAGTTGAGAATACCATTGCGTCACAAAATCCGATGATTTATTATCCTTTTCTCCCATCGAATGAATGGTTTGATTCACATAAAAACAATATAAACATTTGATACAAATCACAAATAATTAATAGTATTGTAAAAATTCATTCAATACATTGTATTATAGTAATACAGTGGAAAGTAAACCTAATCGAGAGGCGAGAATAGGTTAGACTTCACTGCATAATGTATTTCGTATGGACTAGTAATGTAAGGTAAGCCGACTTACAGACACTCTCGATTAGGTTTACTCTCCACTGTATAATATTAGTAATATTCATTGGAAAAGGAATGTGCAATCAAAGGAAAATAATTGCTATAAAAAATAATAATTCGATTTAAGTAATAAATTGATTGAACACACAATACATTGAATAATATCTCTATTTTTACTTTTTTTTATCGAAACACTAAACGATAAGAAAAAACTAAAGCATAAAAATGAAGTCTAAAATTGGTGTCATTGACCAGGGAGATATTTATTTTGTAAACACCGAGTTATGATGAGAAGCTCGAGTTCTAACATATTAGCCGAGTTTAAGCCCCGAGCGATCCGCGAAAATTTTTAAAAACACTCAACTCTATGCTGACCTTCAACTTAAACCATTCACAAAGAATTTCAAATAAGGAATATTCCAAATAAATCATATTTTTTTACTTTAGAATAATATTTACTGATAAGGAATAATATATAAATCAATTCAAACAAAAATAAAAACTCAAAATATTAATTGAGTCGAAAAATTTCTATTGGTTTGTAAATTTGTGTAATGTCTAGTTGTGTCTGGTTTTATGAATGAGACGCTTCAAAAAAGGAGATTAAAACTTAAGAATCTATGCTTAAAATGTTTTGACATTCTTTATATTTAATAAAGTTAGCATTGAATATCTTAATTTTTCAGGTATTCTTCTTTAAGTCGAGGAAAATATATGAACAAATATTTAACCGATAAATATGTGATTTTTTAAATATTGATAAACTGATTGATAACTTCTTTATGTCGAATTTATTTTAAATATTTGCGATAAGAATTATCAGGTATAACAAAATAAATGACATTTGGATATATGAAAAAGTTTAATATGGAAATATTAATAAATTATAATTATTATATAAATTAGCTTTTAGCATTCACATTTTAGCATTTGCATTTCAGTCAATTACTAACTTTTTTTTAATAAAATATATCTATGATCTCTTACAAGTTGTATGATCTTCTATCTGTCAGTTAATGTCTGTCAAAACTTTTAAAAAGGTCATTTTTAGTTTCAAATTGAAATGTTTTCTTTAAATATTCTTTAAATTTAGATTAATGACAAAATACAGTTCGCGTTAAATATTTTTAAGTTTTAAATATGAAATATAATTGATTTTCCCAAAACTAAACCGGCTATAGCTTTAGTATGCAATAGGACTAAAAGTTGGGAGTTAACAATGCATTAAAAATAATCTTTTTACATTAAAAAGATACCAAAGCTATAGCCGGTTTTCATTTCAGGTAAATTAATTATTGAGAAATATGAAAAATATTTCTGTATTTCTTAAAAAAACAAACTTAATCCACTTAATTTAAAATCTAAAGATTTGAAAGAAAATATTTAAACTATTTGTAAATGAAGTCCTTTTTAATATCAAGAAAATTTCAAATTAAAATATACAGTCCTGTTAATAAAAAGAACTTTTTACAGAAGAGTTTTTCATGTCTTTAAAGCAAATCCAGAGGTTGCCTTGGGATACCTAAAATGCGGTTTTCCAGAAAAATATGGTACACATATTTCGTGAATAGTATACTA
>JAQFXN010004214.1:0-10007 GCA_034693365.1 Liacarus xylariae
CGCACAGAATTTCATTATTAAAACCTAACCGCGCCAACAATACCAAGTTTATTTTCATTTTTTATCCGATGTCTAGTAATAATTATTCCTTAAATTCACTTCACGCTCAATTTTTAATTGTCAGCACTTTTTAGACCCTTTTTCACAGCTTTGATAATGATTAGACCGCGGAATAAAAAGCCCGTATGAAATTTCATTATTGCACCGACTGACCAGTAATAATGGAAATATGACCGAGAATTAAATCATTGATTTAAAAATTTTAGTACAGTTAAACATATGAACAAAAAACTATTCAAATAAGTAAGGAATTAATAATAAATTAGCTATTAAAATATTTATATGTGACAAGCTTTTACCCCTTCATATAAAATACAGATTACACACACTCAAGTTAGAAATTTTGTTTCTTAGAATTGTTTTTATAAATATGTTTAACTGTATTAAAATTTCTAAGTCAATAGATTTAATTCTCGATCATATTTCCATTATTACTGATCAGTCCGTGCAATAATGAAATTTCACACGGGCTTTTTATTCCGTAGTTTAATCATGATTAAAGCGTTCGGAAAAAGAGGATTATTATTTTGTATTATTGCATGAGCTCCTCGTCAATAACGTGTGAATGAGAGTTAAATTCAATGATTTAGAAAATTGCATACAGTTTAACATATTTATAATAAACTTAATTTAATTTAGAGAATTCGCTTCGATTTAAAATTAAAATCTTTATGAAATCAAAATTATTATATAATTTGCAAACTAATTACTTTTTTTGTAATACTAATATTACTGATTTTATTTTTATTTGTCAAAGAATATTTATAAATATATCAAACTGTATGCAAATTTCTAAATCATTGAATTTAACTCTCGTTCACACTTTCATTATTGACGAGAAGCTCATGCAATAATGCGAGATAATAATCCCCTTTTCCGAATGCTTTAATCATGATTAAAAAAAAGTTGAGATATCAGTATTCAATATTAATAGATATTTCAATTGAATTTTAGACTACTTTCTTAGTGCTTTAAATTAAATAGTAAAATAGTACTGTAATTATTTTTACATGGATAGAAATTAAAGGGTTTTTAGAAAAATTGCGGAACATTTAACATCGTCTTAATTATATATGATACATAAACAGTACCTTTTTTTAAAAAAGTTAACACCTAATGATAGTTTTCATATCTATCCAGATTAGCTATACATCTATTGATTTTAGCAATTAAGATATCTATTCTGACTAATTCGCATATGCTGAATCGACTGGTCATAGTTCAAACACGAAAATCCACTATTATTTGAGATATTTATAACAGACGTTTTAATTGAATTTTGCGTTTTCTCTAATATAACACCATTTATCTCAAATAATATTCTATTTTCATCCTAGAAACTATCACCAATAGCTTCAGCATATGCGAATTAGTTAGAATCGATATCTCAATTGTCAAAATCAAGTAATATATTTTTCAGACTTAATTTTTACAACCCCCTCTATCTCAAATAATACCTAATTTTTGAACTTTAAATTATCACCAATCGATTCAGCATGTGCGAATTAGTCAGATTCGATGTCTCAGCTGTCAATATTAAATATTATAATTTATCTACTTTGTATTATACAACGCCTTCTATACTGGGGTTTAGTGTTTGAAACTGTAACCAATCGATTCAGTGAATGCGAATTAGTCAGAATCGATGTCTTAATTGCAAAATAAATTCATGTATAGTAATCTGGATAGATATGAAAGCTGGCATTAGGTGTTAACTTTTAAAAAAACGGTACAACTTTAACTTAATATTTTAATGCAATAGTTTATTTTTAAAATAGTTTTATAAAAAATGTTATTCTTACGATTTCTTCAAGTTTTTTTAGTTAGTCATAAAAAAAGTTTGAAAATATTGTTCATTCTATTACTAATGCTGAAGAAATTAATGAATAAAAGTAAAATATTATCTTATAAACATTAGTAAAGGTAGTTTCCTAATTAGGGGTTTCAAGTTTATCTTCAATTATTAATAATTTCAGTAAAATTTTTATCTCTAAATAAATATTGAAAAGAATAATCATAGATCAATAACTTTTCGATTGACAATAAACCTTTCTAATATAAAGTACAACTAAACAGTTCGCAATTGTACAAGCCAGTGAAGTTTTAAAAGCATATTTCTACCAATTATGGTTATAACTTATAACCATTAAAGCTGAGAATTGTTTATTATTATAACTTGTAATTCAGATCAATAGAAATGGCCAAAATTGTAAAGCCAAAATACTGTATGCCCAAGATTTTTCCTAATCTATTATTGTAATGATCAGTCCTTTCTAAAAAATGTTTCTATGACAATATCACTATTGGAATAAGTATTGTCGATTGAGTCAGAGATGTTTTTAATAGATCTTTGTCCTTTTCAAAAAGCATAGGTTTCTAAAGTCAATTTGGTTAGAAGTGAGCCGAAGGCGCCGTTTTTGGAATATTCTAATAAATTCTTAAAAAATTCATCATAATTCTACTAGATTCTTGTAGAATATGTCGTAATTCTGCTAAATTGCGTTATTTTTAATTAAATTCTATAAGAATTTGACCATTTCAAAATACCCCTCCAGAATCCCTTTGTCCGAAATTTAACAGATTTGTGAAGTCACAGCACGGAATATCATCTGGGCTTCGCTAAGAACCAATACTCCCTGTCATTTTGAAGTCCCCGCATCCCTGAGTTAGCAGTAAAGTGAAAACTCGTAAGTTTTGACTTCTCCGTTCTCCTGATGAATATTTACATTACAATTATCTATAATTGCATTTCTGAATGTTAACAATAATTTAATCCAGGATCTGCCAAATAATCCACAGAATATCTTCTTAAGAGATGTGTTCTTTGTTTGGTTGCATTTTAAGTGTATTCGTCAATAAAATCAAAACAAAATTATTTGTTAATTTATTTTCAATGTTTAACTGCAAAATTCTACATGCACATTCAAAGATTTCTTGTAAGTGTTAAAATATTTAAAAAGGGTTCGTTATTGTACTTTCTTTTAAATTAGAAACTTGGAAGTTCACTCTCAGAGTACAGAATGATATTAAACAATATTTGAGAAGTAATTTTGAGAAACGACACGTAATATGTAGTGCACTTCACTGCAATGCCTCTCACTTACCAGCAATGCTTAGCTTATGTTATATTTTATGCTTTAAAAGCTTTTTATTGTCAGTCAGATGAGAGGTGCTATGCAGTGAAATACTTATGCTTATGCAGGCCTAGGGGTACGTATCGTTTCTCAAAATTAGCCCTCATTTATAATTATTTTGACTTTAAATAAACAATAAGATCAAAATCAACTGATGTTTTGATTTTAAACACTAGTTGAGGCACAATCTACCGAAGAAGACGTAGGGTTAGTTTGATTACTTTCTTCCACTCTATTCTGACTCATTTTATTTTCTATCTTAAGGCATGGAATAATACAATTCCAGTAACGAATTGCTTCAGTTTTGAAGTCCTTATTGAAGTAACAATAAATGAATGGATTGTAAGAACAACTACTGATTCCGAGCCAATAGCATAACATATAAAATGTGGTGGCATTGCATTTGCCTTTTGTTATCGGAAATACATTTGTATAGAATTTTAAATAATGCATGAGATGTGTTGGAAACCAGGCCAATGCGAACAGAACAGTCACTAATATAAGCATTTTGACAGTTTTCTTTTTATTTTTATCCAAAGATTTTTTCTTAGTTTCCGAAACGGTTCCGATTCTTTCTCTTTGCCAAACAGTGTAGACAACCATTCCATACAAATAACCGGTGAATGAAAGTGGAATTACATATTGTGTGATTGTAAGCATAATTACTCGCATTTTTCTCATTTCTAAACTCAAGTCTGATGTGAATATTACTCGACAACCGATTATTCCCTTTTTTGGAAAATATATGAATTAATTATAATTTAATAGTTTTAGATAAAATATTTTATCTAAAACTATTAAATTATAATTAATAGTTTTAGATAAAATATTTTGTTCACAAGATTCTAATTAATGGAAATGATTATTTAGCGAATAATCAGTTACAGTAATAAAAATGGTCAATTCTGAATAAAACCTTGAATATGGAAAAAGTATAATAGTATCTAACAACTTTTCCTACATAAAGAAAGGTGAATTTTCTACAATAAACTTCAAAAACTGCCTCTTACTTCTTGATAAACAGTAGGGATAGACAATAAACTCAAAATCAAGGAGAGTATAGGGTAGAGATGAGCAGAGGCCAGGCTCTAAGGGCTTTGCGGACCTCCGGGCTCAGGCCCAAGCCCAGGCTCATGATATTTTTATAGGCCGATATTTTTGACCATCCCCCATTGGGCATCCCTAGTTCAATAAGTCTTTTCAAAGCCCTATAAGGAGTATTCTGGAAAGCTTTGGAAAAGTAAAATTTTTTCGTCCCTTTTCTCCATTTTAACAAACAAAAACACACTTTAGCATTGTCCTCTTTACTTACACCTTGATAATGGTCAAGAATGAAAGTCGATAGAAGAGACAAATTAGAAGAATTAGACAAACAGTTATTTTGATATTAAAATAGAAAATTATTGATACAAACAATCGATTTATTGTTTACTGACTTGAATGGGAGAAAAATATTCCGATACTCTCATTGAGAATAATGTGGTGGAAGTGAATACCATTCCTAAAAGCCATACCACGAATATGGGTATTGTTGGACGCATTCTGTTCAATAAAGGCCTGCATATTAGCCGATAGCGGTCTATAGCTATTGCAGTCATTGTAAACGTCGAAACATAATATGAAAGAATTTGAGAAGATTTCGAAAGACCACAAATTCTTTGACCCAACACTCCTTTATCCAACAGATATGTTGAACAGAAAAGCCATTGAAGGGGAATTACAAGACCACCGATTATATCAGATATGGCCATATTTACAACCAATATATAAGTAGTTGAGCGCAGATTCTTTTTATTGTAAATCACAAGACATACGAATATATTTCCAAATATAGCGAGAATGGCTGTTATGAGATAGAGATATAATACGATCCAATCCCGGGTCGTTTCAGAAACCGAAGCAATGCTTATATTTGTATCATTTGATGAATTTAAAGCCATTTTTGAATAATAAATTAATTACAATTCATATACTGTAAATAGAAAGTGCTTTATTTCGAGTGTATTTCCGATAAAATGATTTTTATCAAAGGATATTATAATTTTATAGAAACAGATATTTTGCCGATTTATTAGAATAGGAATTAGGAATATGTCTGTTTTGCTTTTGTTTTGTACTCATATTTAATGAAAAATATTGAAAAACAAGTTTCCTTCCTTTTCTACTACAATCGGAATAAGAATAATAGAAAGTAGGGATGGGTAATGAAGGGTTTAGCCAAAAAACGCCCACTGTCTTCAAAAATTAGTACAAATTTTAAAGAAATTTTGAGAAAACGGACCCAAATTCTTGCTAAATTTAGCCAAATTCTGTTATATTCTTGCAGAATCGGTCGAAATTCTGCTAAATTACATCATTTTTAATTAAATTCTGCCCCCTGTGATTTTGAGGCTCTTATCCCCCTCCCCCGGCAATTTTTAGAGTTGTTTAATAATTAAATTAATTTTATTTCATTTGTTTCAATTTTCTTAATCAAATCATTTAATAACAATTAATAGTGAGTATTAAAACATACTTTAGTCTCATAAATGTGTAAACAATTAATATAAACAATAAGAATAAAATATAAATCGATTTAACTTTTGTATAAAATATTTGATAAACTATTTGATAATAAAATAATACATAAATGTATTTTTCAATTAATGTCAGCAAAACTTGATCTGAACTTCTAATCGTATAATAAAAATCAAACGAATTTATAAAGTATTTGTTTGCCTTCCATTCCGAACCAAAAGAGTAAAAATATATGAAAATAAATGAATGAATGATTCAATTTGTTTGTTCGACTAATTTTACATTTTTGATGTAATCTTCACAATATTTTCTGCAGTACTGCCATCAGTGGTCCCATTGTTCTCGGCGTCCATCAGATAGTAGGCAGCTTTTCGGCCGCTTAAGAATGCCCCGTGCACTGTCGAGTAGAAGGAGGGGTGGGTGGCCTCACCCGCAAACGCTAGTATTGGCTGTAATTTAAATATCATTTTAAAGTTATAAATACATTTGAAACTCTATTTTTGAAAATGAAAAGTATTTTTAAGACTTCAATCAAACCATTATTAATATTATCTGAAATTGATTTCATATATCGTTTTGTATTTGTTTTATTTGCTCTGAAAAATCAAAACATTTTTGCGAATTCTAGTGATTGATTAGTGAATGAAAGAAACACTTTTATCTAAAATCTGGAAAATATCAGTGGATATGAAAAATGTGTAAAACTATTCTATGAAATAAATCTCATATAATATACTTTAAATCTAAACAATTTGTAATCATTTTTAACTAAGAATTCAAAAGAAAATGAATTTCTCAATATCTCATTCAAATCACATTTGGATTGTATGAAAGGTGTCCTTAAATATCGGTAACAATAAATCCAAACTATATTTCTATAAATGTCTGCTTATTATTAGAAAAAAAGAAAAATATTTTTCTAAATACAATACCTTGTCGTGTGCCGGGTCTGCATATATGGGTTGAGATAATAATTCAATGTCACGAACGGATGAATTAACGGGAATATACGTATAGGAGCCACACGAGAATGGATTGGAGGCCCAATGCGTGACAATAACATTGTCTGCTTTCGGGAATCTTTTATTATTAAAGATTTGTTGCAATAATTGAGTCAATTCTTCATTTATCTCTTCGTCCGTTAACTCTTCCAATTGTAAGGCCTGTTCTCCGGACACCCATAACAGCAAACAATGATTCGTTATTTTAGAGATGGAGTAAATCTTTTCAAACCATTTATTTTTGGGTTCATTTTCTGCATCCCATAAGACAATGGTTTCGTCGACATTGACATCAATGAAGTTATTGAGGGGTAGACTGTATTCCAGGAATATTTTGTCGACAACACCGAAACCCAATGCGTTGATGGCCTCGAGTTTATATTCGGGAAGTTTTGGTTCAAATAAATTGATCGCATCTTTCTTTAAGACCCCCAGCGGTAGAGTTACCACAACATGATTTGCCTTAAAAGTTGATCCGTTATCACAAACTACTTCTGCAAGTGTTTGCTTATCTGTATTAGTGTTGGGCACGTCTTTCCACTTAATTTTGGTCACTCTATGAGACTTCAAAATACTAAACTGTTTTGAGTCCATTATATCTGATTTATCGCCTAATTTTGCTTTTGTCGCTATTTTTCGATTGATTTCATCCAATAAACAGTTGAGAATTTGAATGAATCCTTGCGGTAGAGTTACGTTACCTCCGGGTAGTTCTGTATACGAACCAAAGTCTTTAAGACTTAACTCATCCATACTATGAGAGCCAGAAATACAAGTCTCGCGATTTAATAGTGTATTGAAAATTGATTTTCTTAATTGTTTTGATTCGTTGTCCACATTCTTGAGTCCATTAATCCAGGAATCCATGTCTGCTCTCAAGTGTTGGCCCAAAGAGTTGTTATAACCTATGGCTGCGTTGGTGTCGTCGATCTGGAAGTAGTTCTCGCACTTCTTAATCAAATAGAAATACGTCCGATAGACGGCCTCCACTACTTCAATGTCCACTTTATTGCCGGACAGAGTTCTCGCCTCCACTAAGTGTTTGGTAGCGCCGGTCGATAACTGATCGATGAGTTTGTGTTTGAGCGCCAACTCATAGATAGGATTAGACATAATTCCGTGGATCCAATTGGCGCCCAATTCTATTCGGTGGCACTCGTATTGTGTCACTGAAGACGATATGCGACCACCGATTAGTGGCCGCGACTCCAACACTACTATACGGCCCGAGAAGTCATTCAAAAGCAAATGATAGGCCACTGAAAGACCACTTATTCCGCAACCGATAATCAATACATCACTTGATTTGTCCGATTCTGACATTATTTGTGTTTAAATGCAATAAATATCTAAAAATATTTATAAAAACAAAATATTAAATGAGTTTTTGAGACCAAAAGGAAATGTTTTGACACAAAACTGTTTTTATCCAAAAGAGTCTGCATTTGTTGTGTTGCTATGTATGCAGTCGTCAGCCCTTACTTCGCATGACTGATGACAAGGAGTCCGGCTTTGAGTCACATTGAATAAAGTGTCCAAATTGTTAGAGCTGTGGCACTACTGGTCACTAACCCGAGTCGGAAATAATTTAACCGCAAATTATGAATTACCGATAAAACATCTGAGAATTATATATTTAGGTGTAGGCTCTGGACTTGTGATGATATTACAAATGACCCAACCCAACCCAACCCTGAACCGTTTATAACGTAGTCAAACCCACCCAACCCAACCCATATTTTTAAAAGCTGGCCTAACCCAATCCTAACCGATTGTAAATCAATTCCAACCCGCCCAACCCAACCCAAATTATTAGAAAGGTAACCCGACCCAACCCGAACCCGTCAATTGCCAAACTAGTTAAATGTATAGAATTTTAAATTAAAATTCTTTATTAATTAAAATTCAATTTTTAATTAAGGATACATTAATTCTTTATATTTGACAGTTTTTTCTTTATAGACAGTTGTTTAGCATTTCTTCAAAATACTTTTGATTTTAAATTTCTTGTCAACCCGTTGGACCCGTTTATGATAATACAAAACCAAACCCAACCCTGACCCGTGACAAACTTTGTCAAATCCGCCCAACCCGCCCAAATTATTGAAAATAAACCCAACCCAACCGAGGTTCCGGGTTCGGTTTGGGTTCGGATCCCATGGGTTTTGGGTCTACAAGTCCTGACACCAGTTTGGTGTATAGTTACTAACAATGCCCAAAATTGCCCGAAAATGCTCGCCGAATTTGAAAAATCTCTTCCATGGAGATGTCATACTTGCCCGAAACTGCACGGAAAAACCGAAATAATAGTTTGCAAATACACCTATAAAGTTGAATTTTGACACATGTTCGACAGTAACACTACTTAATTTTTAATTATTTCACATATATTCAATTGATTTATTTAGAAACAAGATTTAACAAATATTAAAATGTCGAATTGAAACTTTTTTTGGGGTCTTTGGATATATTTATAAACATTTATAACGGAAATATTAAAGTAAAACTTAATTATTAATATAATTATTTGATTAAAATACTAGTATTAATTCAATGGATAATTTTCTAATTTTTGTTGCCTGAAATTCACCACCGAAACTCAAAATTGTTTAATTTTTTCTTTCTGCCCGAAACTGCCTGCTGAATTTCAAATTTCTATCTACCCGGAAACGAAGATCAGTACTGATATTTTATTGATTTTAACCTTTAATTATTTTAAAGTAAAAATTTATATTCATTTTATATATTTTTAATATATTCTTCTTATACTGAATTTTATGTCATTATTGAAAGTAAAACTCTGATTAAATCAGTTCAAAAGTAGTTCGAAATCATTAATGACTAAACTGTGGAATAAACTTGTTATATGCGGAACAGAATGTTCAAATCAGAATCGAACTCATTAGTTAACCATACCTTAATTCTATTATTAGTACAGGTCGATTCTCATTTGATGAAAGAATTTCTCCTATATTTATTTTCGATATCAGAGATCACCCCTTACTGTGAATTCCGAAGAACAAAAAAACCAGAGAAGCATATAATTTATTCGAGATATTCTGAATTTAAAAGTTTACGCATTGGAAGTGAAAAAGTTTTTAAAGTACTTATCACGTTCTCGACAATCTGTCCTAAAAGCCCAAAACTCCGTTACTTACCAAACTGGACTTGTGGTCCAATAATGAGTTCCAACATTCACGAGATGTTTCATTTCAATACAATTTATTTACAACTACAGGGAAACCCATATATATGAACAATAAATATAGAAATTAATTTAATAAAATTTCAAATT
>JAQFXN010004215.1:0-10005 GCA_034693365.1 Liacarus xylariae
TTGTTTAGAGTACATCATGTGCTCACTTTATACACTGATATTTTGCATATATTTCCACTACTTATCTTTTAATACTTAAAGTTATTTATTATTTGTCAATAGGGGGGGCCAAAACTATAAAGTTAAATTTATTGAAATATCTAACTTTCAGTGATATTAGTAACCATAGCAGCCGCCAGTACACTCCGAGCTAGACTTTCTAGTTTATAGTCTATTTACAAAAAGTGTCTCTATAAATCTCATTTAACTCTGTTATTTCTAGAGACTGTCTATTCCCTATTATGTTTAAATGTTTGCATACTTTAAATACAAATGCTATCACTGAAAGTTAGATATCTCGACAAATTTAAGTTTATAGTTTTGACCCCCCCCCACATTGACAAATAATAAATAACTTAAAGTATTAAGAGATAAGCAGTGAAAATGTATGCAAAATAGCTATGTATAAAGTGAGCACAAGTTTCTCTAAAATAGATGTAAATATCATTTGGTTTTATAAACGCATTGTTTTAAAGTATTTTACTTAAAATCAATTATAAAAATGTTTTCAATGAGTGAATCAGTGATTGATTTGAAGAATTAATTATTTAACTTAAATGAATTGAAAAAATGTGCAAAAGTTTTGTCTGGAGACGTGATTGAATACGAAAATAATGATTATTTGATTTGAATTTTAATATTGATTTAAAAATATGTAAATTAAATGTTGAAAATGTTTAGATAGATATGAGTGAAGAAAGTGTCGGATATTTCAGTCAAAATCAATTCAAATGTCTATACAATGACTGCAATAAAGTCTATGAAACTAAAAAAGTTTAAAAATCACAAAAAACGTTTTATAATAATTTGTCAGCATTAGTAAAAGACCCTACAGAATGGAATTTGAGTTCTTTATTATATCTTTTAACTTTTGTATTTTTTATTTGATTTATTTTCAATTAAACACGATTTATTCTTATTTTCTTTTAGTTTTTTAACATTTTTTCTAAAATTTTTTATAGGAATTTATATTTCTAATTTATCCCTTGTTCTAACTTTAAACCACACTATAGAGGTAACCATTGCAGCCGCAAGTACACTCCGAGCTAGTTTTTCTGGTTTTGTAAGTATTTACAAAAAACGACCCTATAACACAAATATATATTTATCGACAAGAATAAAATTATTTGTCTTCTGCTCTCTCAAAATATGAGGGATTATTTTGCAAAGCATTCTCCACAAGGCAGGTTATATTGGCTATGCTGTGCCACCTCAACTACAGTAGTATGACAGTAACTGTGGCATTGACCTAATGTAATGCTTTCCTTAATATTTTATTTTGCTTATTTGGTCCACCAAAAATCGGCAATGTCGAATTAAATAATAACACTAAACATTTGACTTTAAGCATCCAACGTTTACACATATTATGTAAACCTCCAGAGCAGAGATATGGCATATAGTTTTTATGTTTTTATTGTAAATGGACCTTTGGCTAATTTCAACTCTATTAGAATAAAATATAAACTCTATTAGAAATTAGAGTTGAAATTAGCCAACTGTGCATTTATAATAAAAGCGGAAAAAACAAAATTCCACATCTCTCCTCTGTTAACCACATTATTTATTAAAAATTAAATAGTTCAAATTTTAAACAATAGAAAATACAAAATTTTCATTATATGATTTTGACAGACATTCAATGTCTATTTAATTCAAAATCTAGTTCATTCTGTAACAATTCTAAAAAATAAGTAAATATAGTAACAAAAAACATTCAAATGTGTTGAGCAGTTTTAGAAACTCTACATAGAATATTTAAACTCAAAATATTATATTTATATTTATAATTAAAAAGCGGTTTTTGAGATTTTTTACAATCATTAATTTTGGAATTATCAACTTATAAATATCTATAAGGAAAGTCAATAAAAATCTCCATCGTAAAGTTGGAATAACTCGGTAACCGTATGAGATATTTCAATTCTATAAATTCGAGATGAAATCTCAAAATGAATATGACACTTCAATTTAAGTTTAACAAAACTTATATTTCAAATTTTGTTATTTGGTTCGTAATTTATGAAAAAACATCCAATATGCAAAGGTTACAGATACAGTTTAAATAGGTGATTGCGGAGGTGGGGCATAGCGTTAATATGAAAGAACAATAGTTGAAGTAAATTAAAATATTTATTTAATTAAAATCGGATTAGAGGAAATTGTACAAAATTGGTTTCAAAAACAAGAATTTAACAATAAAATTTCAATTGAAAATAATATGAAAGATATAATTTTGTATACCAGTGTGATGATTTTTATTTTAATTATTTGAGAGGGAAAATTCAATATAAAATTCGTGTTTTTCAAACTAATTTTGTATAACTTCCTCTAATAAGGAGTTTACATGATAGTTTGATTTCCATATTACCATTTGACTACCTGACCCCTCTTGATCTGTGACTATATTCTTTGCGTTAGCATGCGCATCTCTGAAGATACAATTCTGATTTTAAGAAATTCTTGAAGGACAACTAATACATGATCATGTTTCATCTCAAATTTACAGAATTAAAATTTCTCTCACGGTTACGTAGTTATTAAAACTTTACAACGAACCCTTTTACTGTCTATCCTTTATTTGATCTAAATATATTTCTGATAGAAAATATCTAAAATTCTTAATTAAATATTAAGATTGATAAATATAGCCTGAATAATTCAGAAACTGCATATCCAATGACTAATAATATAGTTCTAGATCAGCGTCTTCCAAATACTATATAGAGACTAGTGTTCACAATTTTGTGAAAAGATCTGAATCTATCTGACTATTGATGGCTCTGAGCTGCTGATGAAAATTTGCGGTTTTTTCAATTAATAAGTAAGACCATAAATAAGACCAATAAAAGTAAACTAACAAAATCCTAGGGTGCGCTTGAAAACTTAGGTCACAAATTTTGATGGTTGAATCAATTGACCCATTAAATTATGTAATGTTAAAGTATTTAACCCTCAAAGATTGTCAACTAGGTTTTGGAACGCACCCTGGGATTTTTAGAGTTTTCATTCATTCATTTTTATGACCTCTTTTTATTTTGGGTCGTGGTTGAAGGTCGACAATCAGGAACCTCCATTCACTCGATTCTGGATACTGAGAGTTTAAACATTTTAAATGAAAAACATTGTTTTATTATAACTGAAATCTCTGCAGTAATTATCAATAAAGATTTTAAAAAAACTTTATCATTTTATACATATTTAACAGAGATATTAAATGCGTATTCAAGAACTTTTACCAGTATTAGATTTCGTATCAGTAATTAGATTTCCTATCAGTAATTAGATTACAAATAAATGTTAACTTTTATAAGTTAATTATCATTTAATTTGTTATTAATTAGTTAATTATTAATTAAAATAATGGATGGAATAAGGAGATGAGTCCAGCACTGATTACTTTACTTTCCCAAATCTGAAATTTTTATCTCTGCTTTCTAAGAATTGAAGAATATAGATTTATCTCCACCTTAGTCCAACCCATTGCCGTTTAAAATAAAATTTTAATTTTTTGCAAAATAGTTTTAAATATTAAATATTTAAATAAAACTAATTTTTAAATACAGTTGCTAAATTTTTCTAGCCAGAAATGTGGTTTGAGTTAGAATATGTCATGCCAATGTCACATATTTTCAAGTGGGAATTCATGCGCTGCATTTAATATATAACCTGAGTGCGATATAAAATTTTTGTCAGTATTAAAGTAATCTAGAGACAGCACTGGCAACATTATTATCATGTACAATTCAAAATTTCCAGCATTTATTTTACTAATATTTTATTTCTGTAAGTTAAATTCAATATAATTATACTAATATTTAAAATTGTTAAATTCATATTATTAAATTGTTAATTTTAAACATTTTCGTAGTTAAAAATGCTTATTCCGATCAAGAAATACCAGTAACACCATGGAGAGATGAGTGCTTTAGCCAGTTTCATCAAAATAATTTTGGTGGCGTTTACATGGACAAACGACTTATATACCCCTACCTGCAAGACATTAAATTCTTACTGTTCACCTGCGACAATAAAGACAAACCAGCCGTTTTTAGTTACTTGAGCAGTTCTCAAAAATGGAAGGATTCGAAATTCCAACCAAAAGCAATTACAAGAATTGTTGTGCACGGCTATGGAGAAATGTATCCCGGTCTCGAATACAAATGGATGGAAGTATGTATTTTTAAATTTAAAATGATCTTAGTTTATTTATATTATTTAATCTTAAAAAAATTATTAATAAAAATTACTAAATTAAGAATGTGTAGTTAAAAATTAATAATGATAAAAAATTAGATTGTTTCAATTTTCAATTGCAAATCTCGTTTTTATCTAATTTAATATTATAATTACATTGCCGTTTTTTCTTAAGAATGAGCGGTTAGTAGAAATAAATTTCAACAAGTACGACTTTATTTTATATTTTGATTAAGCTGTGACCGATAGCCAAAAAATTAGTTTTAAATGAAAGTTCTAATTATTTGAAATAGAAATTGAGCTATCGGTCAAAGATTGGTCAATTATATAAAATAAAGTCACACTTGCTAAAATTTATTTCTACTAACCGTTCATTCTTAAGAAAGAAAGATAGTGCAGGACTAATTGTATTATTTTTAATCATTTAATTCTTATAATATTATCAATAATTTTAGGTAATGAAAAATCTATTCCTTGACAAAGCTTGTCCTAAAGGTGGCATAAATGTGATTGGTGTTAGTTGGCCAGTACCAGCTGGCAGGCCGAATTATTTCGAATCGGCTGATAACACACAAATCACAGGACAAATTATTGGTTGCGTTATAAATCAGCTGAAAGAGGACTTGTATGCCGATCCGGCAAACTTTCATCTCATTGGCCACAGTCTTGGCTCACATGTAGTTGGATTTGCCGGTAAAAATGTCACCAATCCTAAAGTGGGCCAAATTCTTGCCACTGATCCAGCAGGACCTGGATTTGTCTATAAGCCTAACAATTTGAAACTAGCCTATACTGACGCTGACTTTGTACAAACAATACACACTAATGGCTACAGTAAAATACCAATAATTACAGGTAAATTCAAATTCAACATTGATATTTGATATTGATACAATTTGTGTTGACATTGATATTTTATCCTAATCTAAAATGTTAAATCACCGTTTTTTTAACTAGGATTGGGTCAATACAAACCATTGGGAAATCTTGATTTTTATATAAACGGAGGTGAGCTAGATTAAGTATTATAGAATATAAATTTTTGATATTTTTTTTAATAAAACCAAGGTCATAAACAAGAGAATTGTGACATAACTCAATTGGTAGCTAATTTGGCAAAGCAAGCACATCGCGCAGGTGGAATACAAAATGTTTCAGTGGAAGGTGTGTATAGAATAAACAAGATTACTTAATATAACAATATAATAGTAGATAACAAGGAAAGTTGTACAATATTACCTGATTTATAATAGTTATTTTAAAGTTTGCACCTGTATATTAATATGAAAATAATTTGATTGATTCCAAAACCATCTAGATAGATCAATGGTGCTGGTATGCAGTCATGTTATGTCCAATCGTGTCGCCTCCTTATCACAGAAGTACGTTAACAACAATACCTGTCAAATGATTGCTTACAAATGTGATTCAGCAGTCGATTTCGATAATGGCAAGTGCGGCAGCTGTGGTGCGACAGGTCTGGACTGTAGGCCATTACAGTTTGATTTGGATTATTGGGATGATAGAAAAAACTGGGACACAACAGCGGTACAGAAGGAATATTTTATTAATACTGACGACATACACAATGAAGATGTCTGCTTGCTACATTATCAGCTTGTGGTATGTGTTGTTTTTAAATCTGCAAACTATTTTTTAACAACATGTCAATCTCCGGATCAGCTTTATATTTATTAAATCCTGATTTATTTTACTTTTAAGAAAATATAATAAAAGTAACCTCAATGCTAAGATAGTTTTTATATTGGTCAGGGGTAGCCAAGGGGTATAGCCTAAATACACCCTCAGGTTAAGATTTAACAAAATACGCATTTCGTCTGACTTTATACGCAGCAGAAAAAAAATTTTCTATTTACCTTATTCAACCCTGTACATTTTTTATGATTTAAATCTTGTATAACCAGAGGCCGCCAAGATCCGCCGAGTCATGGGGTATAGAGGGGGTATTTTGGGAAAATTTTCACAAAATGCTAAGGAAGTATACAAATTCTAAAAATATGAAAAATGCACAAGGGGAGAGTAAAGTAAAAATGACTTTAGTATATATCTTCCTTGGAGACTCCTGGTATAACCCTTTGATTTTTAAGAAAAATTTCTCAAAATTCCCCCCAACTATGCCCACCGACTAGGCCGGCCTCGGCTTCGCCTGATATTAGAAAAATGAAATTTTAAAACTAATAAATATAATGCGTTATATTTAAAATTAAACTGTTAAAACTGTTTTTTTAAATTTAATGATATTTTATAATTCAAATAATGCACAATTTAGCACATAGCGTTGTTTATTTCTTAAATCTTCTATATAATAAATTTATTTTAAATATTCAAGTTTGCCGCGAAAAGTTTGCCCGGTGTTCCGTGTGCTGGCACTTTCACAGTAAGACTGTCCAATGGAAAAATATTTGAAGTTATGTACTTAAAAGACAATGAATTGGCCAATTCTAAGGATGGATTGAAGAGATATACCAAATTGCACACGGATAAAAAAGATTTGGGCACTATTACCGGCGCAAATATTATACCGAATGTGATTGCACTTCCGAATGTTGGTCCGGTTCCGAATGTGCCTCCAATTCAGCCAACTTGTGATGTTTCGAAAATCGAAATTAATTTCATGAGTCATATCGACCCGGCGTAAGCACTCATATTAATTGCATTCAAATAGAATTATAAGAATAAATAATATATCCAAGGATATATCAGAGGTTTCCATGTGGTGCGGCCTAAATATCTTTAAATGATTTTAAAATTTTGCCAAATAATCCCCCTTTGATTTTGAACCGAATACATCTTCCACATTAAATACTCTCTTGATTTTCTAATTATTTTCTCTAGTTTGCGCAACTTTATATGCCCCCGACTCGGCTGACTTATGCAACTGATGAAATTATACACTGTGCTAGCAAAGTTACAATTCTATCCTTAGGACAGTTAAAAAATTAACTTCCCTTTGAATGGTCTTGTCTTCCCATTTCTGATAAATACCAAATTACTCTTTCTCTCTCTCCCCTCCCTTCCCCCCTCTCTCTCTCTCCTCTCTCTCTCTCTCTCTCCCTCCATCCCTCTCTCCATAGGTTTCCATATACGACAATAAATTAAACTAAACTTTATTTATTTAATGTACAATTTTGTATTTTCTAGTGTGCGTAAAGCTCGATCGGTTGCATTGTGCAAAAGCGGACTGGCTTTTAAAATATGTTAAATATATATAGAAATATTTAAATAGCTATTTAGGAATTTAACTATTATGTTCCACTGTTAAATCTGCTAAATTGTTTAAATAAAATAACCAGATGAATAAATATATCTTTATTTTTAAAAATTATTTATTTGATAAAAAAAGGGGCATTTGCCAAAGACAATTCATGAAAATCTAAATTACCAATAATACTAATAGAAAAAATCTGTGCTACAGGTAGTAATATAGTAACTATAGAATTAATTACAAAAAAAATACAAATAGTTAAAAAATTAATCAATCTTATAAAATAAAACAATTAATTAATTAACTTAAACAAAACAATATTTGTTATTGCCGCACGTCCCTGATTCTAACTTGTATGTACAAATCAATTGATATACTCTACTATTGAATTCAAATGAATGTCTAAATTTCGATGGTACTGTACAATCTAATTTAATACATATTTCAGCAAGTTTTACAGTACATTTCACAGTTTTTATACTCATTGATTTGAAGTTAGAATAATAAATAGACATTATTGGACCAGTAATGCAATTTTGATTCAATTCATGTTTTATATACACAGATAATAATCTCTTAGTGAAGCAATTAAGCAATAATTAAATTTAAGATATTCATATTGAGACCCTTGGTGTGGTGCAGGGGTGTCTCGTTATGTGGAGATGGAGTGAATCAGAATTAGACACAAATATCAGACACCTTCTTAACTACGAGCAATACGACCACCACCGCACCTACCTAATTACTTATCATACCTTCTATATTGCTATATTGGCTGTGCACAATTAAATCAGATTTCAAGTGTTTCCAGTATTATCACACAATTTAAATAATAATATTTATTTTTTATTTGGGAGATAAAAAATATCTAATATTAAAAAATATTGCTACATTTAGAGCACATATTTAATTATTAAAAGTGACATTTATTAGTTAAGACTATCATAAAAAAAATACTTAAAAATTTTACACAATATAGTTTACAAAAACTGCGCATTTAGTTTTGTAATCGATATTTTTAAACAAATAGTAAGTTTATTTTAATTTTTTACTAAATTAAAATAGATTAATCACTAAACATTGGAAATTAAGTAGAAATACAAATTTTATTAATATTATATATAGTTATTTGTTTTTGTCGATTTTCAAATTTTTCATTGTAAAATTTTTAAAAATATTTTATAAATGAGTTTTTAAATGTCGTTTTAAATGAAAGTTTGTAACAAAGCTCTTATTACAGTTATTATAAAAGCATTTATAGTTTTAAATATTCAAATGCCTTCTATTGTGAACATAAAGTTTTGATCTTTGTTTGAAAGCCTTTCAGCAATCATTGAAATCACAAACAAATGTTTTTTCTCCCGAATGTATGCGTTTGTGAATAATTAAATGTACTTTAGTTTTAAATGTTTTAATACATTCTTGATAATCGCATTTAAATTTCCTATCATTCAAATGTACTTCACTTTTGTGATGAATTAAATGTGATTTAAGAGTAACTTTTTGTTGCAATCACTCCAATCGCAACTGAATTTAGCAATTCTTAAATGACTATAATTTTTATGTTGTTTAAGATCTGATTTATAATAAAATGTTTTATTACATGACTTGTAATCACATTTAAATTGATTATTCTTCGGGTGATTAGAGCTCTTGTGCCGATTTAACGATGAAATTTCCAAAAATGTTTTTTGACATTCATTCCAATCGCAAACAAATTTTTTTGTATTTGAATGCATTAACTTATGTCTGTATAAACCAGAGGTTGTTTTGAAAACTTTACTACAATTATTAAAATCACATTTAAATTGTCTTTTATTTGAATGAATCAAAGAATGTTTGTTCAAAAGATCATTTCTGTGTGTCTTATATTCACATTTAGGCCAAAAACACTTTAAAAGTTTCTTAGATTTGTTTAAATGATTTAATTTATGTCTATTTAAATGATAGTTATGTTTGAATACTTTATTGCATTCAATACATTTGAAAGTTTTATGAAACAATTTATTGTATATTTTATGCTGATTTGAATCACTATTAGATCTAAACACTTTATTGAATTCACTCTTATCACAGTTTAAATATTCATTACTTGAGTGAACAGTTTTGTTGTGTCGATTCAAACCTCTTTTATATTTAAATATTTTATTGCAGTCATTGTATAGACATTTGAATTGATTTTGACTGAAATGTCCGACACTTTCTTCACTCATATCTATCAGGGGTGGTGGGTATTCAGTCAGTGGTGGGTGGTGGGTATTCAGTCAGTGGTGGGTGGTGGGTATTCAGTCAGTGGTGGGTGGTGGGTATTCATTCAGTTGTGGGTGGTGGGTATTCAGTCAGTGGTGGATGGTTGGTATTCAGTAAGTGGTGGATGGTGGGTATTCAGTCAGTGGTGGATGGTGGGTATTCAGTCAGTGGTGGATGGTGGGTATTCAGTCAGTGGTGGATGGTGGGTATTCAGTCAGTGGTGGATGGTGGGTATTCAGTCAGTGGTGGATGGTGGGTATTCAGTCAGTGGTGGATGGTGGGTATTCAGTCAG
>JAQFXN010004216.1:0-10002 GCA_034693365.1 Liacarus xylariae
AAATTTTAGACATATAATAGGAATTTAGAGTATGAGTGAAGAGTCAGAACATTAGTACAGAATATGCTTACAATATATAAAAATTTAAAGAATTTACAGAATTTAGGAAAACATGACTTTATATTTAAAGTTCATGGAGGTAAGTGAGTTGAGTATGGTGTCAAAATGATCCCAACAACTGACGAATTGAATCCATTGATGTGCTACTTGATCCTGACGGGTCCCGTCGGGATCTGGTCAGATCTTATACTGTCGGTTTGGAAGTGGTCAAGTGAGGTATGGTTGAACTTGTCTTGGCCTAAGCTTTCTAACGATATATGTAATGTAGGGGTGGGGTGCCCAGGGGGGGTTTGTACACGAATGGTGCATTGCTACCTACTATAAAAGTAATCTATAAATAATAAGTGAATAAATTCTGTCGGAAATAATTTATTTAGACTTTTCACCGAATATCGCTTTCGCACTTCACTGTTAGCAATGAGCAGTCACTTGTTCTGGAAGGAGTGGACGAAGTATAGCAATAGCATTCGAGAACTACGCCCACACCGAAAGGTACAAAAGGCGTAAATGAAAATGAATGAATAAATAATAAGTGTTTCCGCGCACAGGATTTAATTGTATTGCTATGTATTAAACAATACATTTTTTGAATTTAATTTCAATTTTTAACGATTTTCAAAATTATGCAAAAACTTGAAATTAAAGTTCAACCTTTAAAGAGGATGTAATACATTATGGAACTTGTTCAATTTTAACCCATTTAGAATGAACTAAAAGCACAGGTAAATTATTTCCCTGAAACTAATCATTATATACTACAAGAATCAACAATAAAAAGCCAAGGTCAAATATAGAGCTTGATGGAGTAAGGTCAAAACAAAAATTATTTGCCTGCATTGTGTAAAGTCAAGGTGGTGTTTTTATTATAAACTATAACATTTTCATTTATTTCCGACAGAAGATTACACACAATTAAGTAAGAAATAGACGAGTTTGTCGAAATGAAGCTGTATTATATTGTAAGATACGGTACTACTTCTGGTACGGGGGGTTTTGGTCCAACAGGGGGTCCACTCAAACGTTCTGTCCATTAACTCGAGTTCTCCATCCTTTTAGTCTTAGATTTCATATTCAAAATGGTTTCGTCCGTCAATTAAAAGCATTCAACAAAAAGAGTCTAAAATCTGCTAAAAATAACTTCAAATAAAACAATTCAAAACTTGTAATCAAAACAATAGTTTATCTTTCGTCCGAATTATTAATTATTACAAAATGAGATCACATTTTTAATTAACTTTCGGACAATTTTTTATTCATTATATTCAAAAAACAATTAAAATAAAAGACATATTTTGGGCCGATATTAGAAAATCACAAGAGTTTTGCACTCGTTTTGGACCTTAAAATCTAACTGAAAACTAACTTTAAAACAACTCAAACACAACTCTATTTTATACTCTTTGGTGTATTGTTGCAAATGAATCAATTTAAAGAAAATTTATCATTAAATTTACTATAAATTTATTAATAAATTTACCTCTGTTAGAAATTTAATATTTTAAGTAAATTTATATAATTAAATTTTTACAATATCATTAAAATTAATAAAAATATATAGCGGAAGTGCATCATTCAAATTAATTCAAAGGTGCAGAGTAAAAACTCAGTGACTCGAAAATATTCAAAATTTATCGTGTGGGTATTATATGGATAATATCTCAATGTTTTGGAGAAAAATGTGAAAGAAGTAACTATTTTGCCAAAATACCTGTTTTTGAATCGATTGGATATCAGGGGAACCGTTGTCGGCCGTGTCAGAAGGGGGTATAGAGAGGATATTTTGAGAAAATTTAGCCAAAAAGTCAAGGAGGGGTATGTTTTCCAAAATTTAAAAAATGCACAGGGGGAGTAAGATAAAAATATGTGCAAAAGTCAAGGGGGAGGGGTATTTTGCAAATCTCGAATCTCGGGTTTCAGAAGGGATGTGGAAACTTGCAAATTCCAGGGAGTATCGATTTTGGTTTGGATTTTAAGGGAATTGGTATTCTGGGCCACAAATTTACTAATTTTAGGATAGAGTGTTCCATGGAAGGGTATTTCGCATGCAAAATTTAACTAAATGACGTAATTTAACAAAATTTCAACGAATTCTGCAAGAATTTACCATAATTTAGCAGAATTTAGATGAATTCTACAAGAATTTAACCAAATCTTACCAAATTTATCAAAAATTTGATAAAATTCTGGTATTTTCAACTCAAAACTTGCCATGGGGTACCTCCTAGATGGCTTGGAACCCCCTCTAGACATCCCTTATATTGAGACATTGCAAAAGAATGCGTTTAATGTGAATATACTTTAGATTCCATTTTAATCAATAATTTTTTGTCCAAAGCCGGGGGTTCATGAATGGCATTATGAAATTAAGGAATTTTCACAAGAAAGTATTTATTAATATTTTGAAACAATATTTGATAACAATTTGATGTAAACTATTATTACAAAAACATTAAATTTGTTAAAAGACTTTCTTATATTTGCTTCAACACTATTATTCCTAAAGCTGTTGAAGAAAAGTTTCCAAAATGTGCTTAAATTGTTTTCACAATTTTTAGAATTTATTTTTCTATTGCTTAAACAGATTGCACACTCGGCACACTCTTATGACACTGATTACAAATATTAGATTGTTTTAAATAAATCGAGAAAATAAACAATAACTTAGTGTTTATTTATATATTTACTGTTTATTTGAGGAAATCGTTTCCAATATTGAATTGTATTATTGACTAATGGTTGGCATATCTAAAATAATCTAATCTAAATAGTTAGTTAAGTCGTTCGCAAAAATAGCAAGAAATTCATAAAAGTCAATAAATCAGATTCTTAGCATGTTGATTATAACTTGGAAAATTCTTTTCTTAATGAACTTCAATATTAGACAATAACTGTTGTGCAGTGAAAGCAGTTTCAAAAACTGACTCAAAGAGAAAGTTGTGGACAATTAGTGCTAAAGAAACAAATTATCGAATAAATTAAGAAAAGTTGACAAATGTTTTCGCAAAATAATTAATTGACTCATAAATTATGTAATAAATGATAATACAGTGATTCATCTGAGAGTAGCGCTGATATGAGCCAATGTTAAAGTACTTCCGACGCATTCAGACTATTATTAACTTTTTATACCTTAACTATAGATGTATTTCATTGCCTCCAAAGCGTATGCCATATGGTATGTATGGTATGCTTAGTAGAGCTATACAGGCATTAAATGCTAGGTTTAAAGTTCTGTTGCTATTTTACCTGTGCTTTAAAAAGCTGCCGTTGCTGTAGTACTGTAACAGGTATTATAGTGTACTGTTATAAGTTATAACTTATAAGTTAATACCTGTGCCAAAGCCCTGTGTTGTTTAGATGTAAGCAAATAATGACAATCAAATCACGTCTGCTTTGGTTGGCTCTCAAGTCATGACTCATGAGTGGCAGACATTACACCAATTGTTATATATTTTCCTCGATTTTCTACAAATCATTGATAAAAAAGTTTTGTTTTCAATTGTTTTGTTTCAAAATTCAATTGAAATAAATGATTGAATTATCGATATTTAAAAAAATCCTAAAAACCTATGAAATCTATTATTGAGAGCACTATTGAGTGCGTCTTTGCTATTGAATGTGTGTTAACCCAAAAAAAGTTAACTAACTTTGTGTTCATTGAGTACAAGACCTGAATATTTGAGATTAATTTTGTTGATTTGATTAGTTGTCAACACAACAACACAACACAACTAATACTAGTATTCACTCCAAACGTGTTATTAAATCCCTTTTCCACACCTTTTCCACAATTCGTTGATTTAATATCGGATTAAAAAGTGTTTCAATGTTTTCATCAATCGATAAGTGAATAGTTGTCCACTGAATGGCAACTCCGACCATATCGTTGGCCACAATGGGCTCTTCGAGGAAGAAGTCATCGAATAAAAGTCCACAAAATGAGGACAAAGTGAAGGGTTCTGTCCAGAAGTCAGTCCTTTATAACAGCGATAAGAAGTTAAGAAAGTTTTGGGGCGAAGAACAAAATGAAGACTCGGTTTATTCGGTTTATCTCAAAAAAATTACTTATTCTGTGAATTACGAAGAAATTAATTCATTAAAAATTGACGACAAAAGTAATGAATCCATCACTCGATGCGATCAAACAGACTCTTTGCCGCAGAAGAAGTGTCCGAAACGAACCACCACTTGGTTTGATGACCAACAGGTCTGTTATGTTTGATATAAATGTTTGAATTCATATAAAAAAATAAGTACTAATTGTTATGCAATGAACTAAAAAATAATATTTGGCCAATCATTCATTTTATGATCGATTGATAGAATAAATTCTGTAATAATTATTATTTTACAAACTATTGTTTAAAATATGTCTAAATATAAAACTTAATTAGTCTTTCATTTTGTCATTTCATTTGATGAATTGATTTAAAAATAGTATAATTTAATGATTGTCTTGTCTTTTACTACAGAGCCTTCAGTGGGAAACGCGTCAAATGCGGATCATAAGAGCTGCCACTTTAGAGCATATCGTCAAATATGTGCTATTCCTTACACCCCATCAACAAAATGAAGAAATAACTAAATGTAATCAAAATATTTTAGAAGAAGAACGTAATAATGTGGCCCATTGTATGCATGTCCTGTTCTGCACATATAGACAATACCATTTACCACAAGAATTGTTTGAATGTATCCTCAAATATATGCATAATTGTTGTCAAAAGCAATTGAATTTTATATTTCACTATTGGTTGGATAACTATTCCGAAGATTTTAAAACGGAGTTCAATGAATCTAACAGTGAATCCAATGAACAAAACTTTGTGACAAAAACTAATCGACAGTCAAATACATCCACTATTAGTAGCTGTGATTCAATTGGTTCGAACTATGAGTCCAATTGTTCTACAAATTCCTCAGAAAGTAGTCAAAAGCCGATTACAGTTGTGGACAAACTGTTAAGTTTGCCGAATATCGACGAAAAGATATACAGAAAATGTTTGAATATATTGGACATGAAGTCAGAGCCGACACCCGATGTTATTCCTACAAATCAGGTATTTTTTATGTTTGTATTATATGACCCACTGATACAAATTGATTAGTGTTTTGTTTAATTAATTTATTTATTAGTTCTAAATATATATAAACTTTGAACTAATAACTGAACCAAATATTTCGAATTTTAATTTGATTTTCTAGAAAATGTTGTTTTTATTTAACTCAAAATCACTAAAACTTTAAGCCCTTAAAACAAATTCTAATCTTTAAAAAAGCAACAAAAATAAGTCACGAATTTCCAAATACTTATATTATTATTATTTTCATAATTAATTTCAAAAATAAGTTAAAATTTTTTAGATTAAGATTGTGTTCAAAGAATATCAATTGAATTTTTGTGTTTGCAATACTTTTGTTAAAAGTATTGCTAAAAGAAAACTAAAATTAGATTTTGATCACAATTTCTATTAATCCTTATAATGAATTACATAATCACTAAAAAATAGTATAGTTATTAGTAAAAACTTATTACAACATTTTATTTCTTTACTATAAATGTATTTTATGTTAAATTGATTTCAATTTTGTTTGAATTTTCATTTATTTTTATTCAAATTAATGATGAAATAAGGATTTTTTGGAGGAAGAGTTTAGAATAAACAATAATAAACATTTGTTCAATTAATTGCTAACTAAACATAATTTTAAAAATGAGTTTCAAATGAGCATAAATTATCCAGGAATGCAACAGATTTACGACACGGGGGTGTAATTTTAGAGCCCAAGAAGTTTCCAATAAAAGGTATTGTGTTGTTATATTAGATGGTTATAAAATTTCAATTAAGCGCAAAAATCCCAGCATTTAATCACATATTCGAGTCAACAAAAGAATTTAATCAGTAATTAATACTTCAGTGATTCTAAAACTGTATAAAATCTAAAACAGAATATTTTGCATTAACGCCAGAATTAATGGCTTTAGACTATCTGTAAATCAAAAAAATTGATAGAACACTACGAAATGTTTAAAGAATTTAATTAGAATTTTAAAGAATCTCCCAATACTGCATATTCCGATCCATAACTACAGTAAGTGCTAAAGCTTTTTGTATATTAATTTATATTTTCTAAATCATTAGATATAAGATAAACCTTTTCAGTAGAAAATTCCATTAAATATTGATTGAAATGAAAAACTTTATATTTTTTACAGATGTAATCAAATAATAATTATTGTTTTAATTACCTATTATTTCATTATTCAATCACATAATATGATGTCTTTGTTTAAAAAGCATTCGTGCGATAAAATAAATATTTTTAAAAAATGAATTTTTTATTTTATTTAAACAGAAATCAATTAATAAGTCGTCTTCAGTGCTGGAACTCGACCCCCGATTTATTGCACAACAAATAACTGCAATTGATTTAGTGAGCACTCAATTAATAATCTCTTATACAATAGAATTAATTTTTTGTCTCATATTTACAAAATTAGGAGAACTTCTTATATCTTAAGCCGCATTCACTGCTCAATACTTCTAAATCCAAATCCAAAATTCAGACTTTGATCAGAAATTTTAATTTATTGTCTCGACATGTGGTAATCACTATTTTAAAAGCGCACAGGTATTAATATTTTGATCAATTGATTCAATTGAGAACAATTTTTTCTAATGAATTCTTATAAATATTTAGTCCACATATCGTAACCTCTCATTGGATTGAAGTCGCGCTTCAATTAAGAAAAATACGAAATTTCAATTCTTTAAAGGTTTGCTAACTTTTATTGAAATATATGAAAAAATTATTTTAAAATTGAATTTATTTGAAACCAAAGGCCATAATCGCTGGCCTCACAAACGAAGCGATATATCGATTGAAGCAATCGGTTTGGACTAAGATTAGCAGAGCCTCAATGTCCACATTCAAGTGGTTGTCCACTATTGTCGATGACGTTAATAATCAAACCCTTTTAAGACATACACAACTCATAATCGAGGGAACGTCTAAAGTCACGTATGATTCCAATGAAATACTCGATAAAACATATATTAATTGAATTTAAATTATAGTTTAGAAGACGAGTCATTCGGAACGATTCCATATTTGGGAACATTCCTGACCGACATAACTATGATTAATACTCGGTATCCGAGTTATATTCAGGTATGCATTCAATGCTCTTATAGTATAATAGAGTAGTCAACAGTTGATTATGAATTATAGTAATTCTAACAATTGTTTTACTATTATTTGCCAATTAGTCAAAAACGGATACAAAACTAATAAACTTTGAGAAGTGTTCACAACAATACGAAATACTAATGCAAATCCAATTATTGCAAAAGAGTGTATTCGCGGCCTTAACTGCTATTCAACAGCAAACACAACAATTAGGACGAAGTTTTTTACCACAAACTAATAAAGTCTTTACGCCAACCATTCCAAGAGTGGCCCGAATTTTTAGAATTTGGTTTCAGGCGAATGACATCGAATTGATTACAGACAAACACTGGTATGTATTATATGACATGTTTGAGGATATTATAATTGATTTTGTGTTTAGATATTTGATTTCAGTTCACTATTTAAAAAATATCATTAATTAAAACCAGGGGTTAGTAAGGGTTAGTAAGGGGGAGTTTTCAAAATTAGACTAATGTTTAAACTTTAAAGACTTTACACTTTCGGTCGGAATTCATTGTAAATATATTTAATTTAATAGTAAGTAATATTTAAAAACTATTGACCACCTCTGCTAGGAATTGAACCCGGAGTGCATGGTTTACGCGTCCACTGTCCCAACCACTAGACGATGAAGAGGTTTCATTTCGTTAAGTTAACTATTTTTCTAACAGAGACTTAGTATTTCAAACTTCCCATACCTGACGATACGCTATTCCTCTTTCATATATTATATAATTTTCAAAAGTGTTGACTAAATAATAAAAAAAAAATAAATAAATAAATATTAATTCGCTCTATAAATGAAAATAATTATTGAATTTCAATGTTAGGGAAAGATATCGAACACTATTCTCAGCGCAAAATCAATCGTATATTAGTTTTAATAAAACTTAGTTTATATAAAAATTGTTTTATTATATTTCCAGTTATGAACTTTCTTTGGCACTCGAGTCCTCTCCCATTAAATCTAAATGAACTAAATATGATTTTATAGAAAACGAATTATTTATGTTTTTACAATTTTTAGAATTTTCAAAACACATTTATGTAAATTATATACAAATATTTCATTTAAAAATAAATCTCATATAAAAATTTAAAAAATATAATTTCAATTTTGTTGATTTCGTCAGATTTAATCATAAAAAGAATTTGTTGAATAAATACAGAAATATAGAGCAAAATATTATTACGATTATATTTTATCTCTAAGCAAACAACAATTTATTAGTGGCAATAGTATTGCCAAAACCTCCAGGAACTAGAATTAACTCTGATTCTCAATGAATCCCTGTCCTCAATTTGGAAAAGGCAATGATAAAGGAAATCTTTAAAATTCTTCCTTTTGATATTTGTAAGAGATTAAAAGAATATATCCAAGTAGATTTCTAAAAATTTCAAAAATTATCAAGGAAATGTTACTTTCCTGTTGGCAACACTGACACAGAACTAAAGGTAATTGTTTTTTATCGATAAAAGAATTTGTTTAGCTTTTCATTAAAAATATTTAACTTTATAACTAATGTGACCTGAAGTCCCAGTTTGGCCGGGATTGTTCCGGATTTGTGTGTTCTGTCCAGTGTCTCCGTCAGTGTTAGACCGGGTCATAATAAAGTCCTTGGATCACTGCTTCATTCAGAGGTATGACAGCGAGGATGATGTCACAGATTTAAGAGAACACACCTGTGCCCCCGTACAGCGAGGCTCGTGGCGATAGCTGATCGCATTCTACCAATTGACGACCCTTGTTGGGTCCGTGGTCATCTCGCCCCACCCCAGGCCCAACAAACTAAACTCGAAGAGAAAGTATGCTCACCTAAGGCAGGGTTCGAACTACTCTGTTAGGCGCGAAACTCAAAGCATTGGCCTCTAACCCACTTGGCCACGCTCGCAGAGTTCGTTGGCTCGGGTAAGTTCTTCGGCCGCTCTTCAGTGATGTTGAGGATCTCCTGCTCCAATCGCCGCCTTCAATAAAATCGTCCGTCTCTTTCCGGCTGTCCTTAGATAAACCCCTGAATATGTAGGCACTGAGGTCTACGTTGCGATGAGTACAGGGGATTCCTATCGCCTCCTCTCTAATTGTCTTTAATAGTCTTTAGTGACTGAAACCCTGAATATGAGAACACGTAGACTCTCGTTGGGATGAGTACAGGGTTTCGGTTCTTTATCCTCGTCCTCGTTTACGTCCTCTGGTCTTCTCTTGCTGTGGTTCCTCTACTTCTGCTGAAAACTTAATTTATAACTCTTCAATCACTTGTAGACTGAATTACAGTTTAAAATAATATTCACTATTTATCAAAATAGATGCTTAGATTAGAGAATATACTTAGAATAACTTGTATTTTATCAGTTTGATCGGGTAGAGTTTCCTTTAGCTATCAAAATATTTAATGACACAACCAGTAACTCTAAACACCACGGTCCTTTCTTAGCACAAGCTAAGAATCGTCTGCCATTATAGCGCTCTGCACCTCACCTCATCACCACATATGGTATTAGTACTGAAATTCTGTCCCAAAATCTTAGAAAATAACAGAATTTTATCAAATCCTTGCTTTTGCCCAAATTTTGTTTGTTCTTGCAGAATTAGTCGAAATTCTGTCATAATCTTGTAGAATTGGTCGAAATTTTGTTAATTTACGTCATTTTTAATTAAATTCTGCAAAAATTTGAAGATTACAAAATACCCTCCTCTATATCCGATGTGATCTTGAAACTCAGATTAGTACCCTATAGTATAGGGCCTAT
>JAQFXN010004217.1:0-10002 GCA_034693365.1 Liacarus xylariae
AAGTTGAGTATCAGAAGATGACTATTCCTATCAGATAATGCATCAAATTTTATGTAAAATCTCAAATAATTAGCTGCTAATGGGGTGTTTCAGGGGGTTATTGGGGGGTTTGAACTTTAGAAAGATCAGCATTAAATCTTATTTTATAGCTAAACCAAGTAATCACATGGAACAATATGTATGTATTTGTAAGGCCAACCTAAAGTATAATCAAGTCATATACTATTCATTCTTCTGCGGTAAATGGTCAGCGCCGACCAGATCCCGAAGGTAATGGCCAGAACCGTATAGTATATGGTTCAACTGGTCTTTGAAAAAGGTTTAAAAATGTATACCTATTGTTCCATTTGATCAATTGGTTTAGCTATAAAATGACATTTTGTGATGTTATTTCTAAAGATTACACCCCCCAAAAACCCCTTCAAACATCCCATTAGCAGCTAATTTTTTCAGATTTTACATAAAATCTGATGCATTATCTAATAGGAATAGTCATATTCTGTTACTCAACTTCCCTTTGAAAAATTTCCCTGCTAAGTTCGCTACACATGACTTGAAAATTATCATTTTTCATGTATTCAGTGCTAAATTTTATCTTTCCAATTATTTATAACCGTGATTGGAAATGAAAGGCGCTATAATAGATATAGACGGTTGATATAGAAGCTATTTTCTTGCATTCAAAGAAAAGCTTAAATTCGTGCTCCGAATAATTTTTGTCCATATATTCAGTCACACTTAAAAAGCGAGTTAAGATGACTAACTTTTAAGTTTTATAATAATAACTTTTATAACTCTACAAAAATGTATCAAATGTCTTTCATCAAATCAGAATCGCCTTGTACTAGTCATAAGCAGTTGGGTATGGCTTCCTAATAGATCGATTCTGATTAAATAGACGACACTTACAAATGCTAAAATATTGTTAACTATTTTATTTGTACTGTTACTTATTTAAGTTATTGATTACTATTGATCTTTAGTTAGAATTTTAGATACAAAAAAGTATTTTAGTAATAGTTTTTAGGATTAGAAAACTTCTAATAAGCTATATACAAGGTATGAAATATAATGCCATTAGTAACGTAAGGGGACATTCAAATAGTACGTACGCAAAAATAGCAAAATTTTGGACACCCCCCATAATACGCACACGTACGCATTGTATAAGTACGTACACTCAGGCTCTACCTCCTCCCATCCCTCAAATGGATACAGATATTTGAATAAATTATTCTTTAATAAACCATTCATTTAAATTGGTTATAATAAGTCAAATATTTTACTTTAGATTTAAGATTAAAATAATTAAATTTATCAAGGATTATAAATTCCAAACTTAAATCCTTTTATCAGTTTATTTTGCATATTCAATGAGTACGTACAGTCGCATTGACTCCCTCCTTTAAAAATCATACGCATTCATACGCTTGATCTTGACCCCCTCCCTTACCTACTGCGTACGTACTATTTGAATGTCCCCTAAGCCAATTTTAGGAGCAAACAGGGGGCAACTCATATTCATTGATTTATAATATTGATTTTTGGTAATGGTATTACCAATGCATTTAAGTGTAGTTTGTATTAATTTTACCCACAAATAACAAAATATTTATTCAATACTTTAGTTATTTAACAATCAAATAGTTATTAACGACTGAAATAGTTATTTATAGTTAAAATAAAATTAGACTAAAATGGTCGTCAAGTTGTGAATCGCTTGGTTAAAAAACTATTTTTCAATGGATTGGTTATTATACTTAAATCGAACTAATTTCTTGTAATATACAAAGATGTTTAAAGCGAAGAGGGTTCAGTCCAGAATACCCATTGTGATTTTGGCCAATACCTTTATAGATCGCTCGCGAGATATCCCTTCCTTCCATAACAAAATGAAACAGCGCCATTTACTCAATATTCTGTGAAAAATATCAGAATTTTGTCAAATTCTTGCTAAATTTAGTCAAACTATACTAAATTCTTATAGAATTTCATCACATTTGTGCTAAATTCTTGCAAATTCTTCCAGAATTCGTCGAAATTCCATTAAAGTGTGTCATTTTTAATTAAATTCTGTAAGAATTTGACGATTCCGAAATACCATCCCCTATTGTATAGGGCCTATACCTTCTTGGTAATGTGTGACGTCAATGTTAGAAATATCATTTCATCTAGACTTCGTCAAAAGCAAATACCCCCTCAGACTTACGATTATACAAGGCTTTTGTATTACACATTGTTTACAATCTTATATACAGACTTATATACAAAGTTTCATTTCTTAATATTTTGCCCCCTCCCCCTCCCTAGTTCTAATCCGAATTTAAGGGTCTAAAGAAGAAGCCTACAAGTTGGTGTTCCACTTTTTCAATTTCTCCTTTCCATTAAACTGGCCTGGTTTATGCTCACTTTGCCTTTGTATTGATATCGCATGCAATTCAGAGATGCAAAAGGGGGTTCAGCCCGGAATACCCATAGGAAAATTTGTGGTTAACATTACGTCTATGGGCAGATACCTCTAAACTTTGAGCAAAAAGTGGAAGAAAAGTTAATATATGGGAGAAAAGACAAAACAGCCTCCTCTAGCGTTTTGTCCCTTTCACACCAATAATAAAATTCAAATCAGTTTAAGACATGTGCATTCTATATTATTCATTTTCATGAACGCCTTTTGTACCTTTCGGTGTGGGCGTAGTTCTCGAATGCTATGCGTCATAGTGTCCAATGCACTTCGCCCACTCCTTCAGAGCAAGTGACTGCTCATTGCTAGCAGTGAAGTGGGAACAACTGACTTGTGAGAGTGATATTTAGTGAAGTCTAAATAAATAGACCCTGACTGGGCTGAATAGGCGACCCTGGGCCCTGTGAAGTCGAATTGTATATTAAAGGACAATTTGTTTACTTTGAGAAAAATCTTTTGCAATGGAGTATTAATGTTTGCTGTTTAGCACAGATATGCCCCTAACATATGCTTGAATTCTATCATTCATTTTCGAGACCCCTATACTCCGGTCGGGTTGAATGGAGGCAATGGTGGCTTTCCATTCACTGCCCCCTCCACTACATTCTGGATTGTGTGAGGAGTGCACCACTCTATGGCATAAGCCTTCAGTTGGGTTCACCCATTCTGTTTGGGTCCCCCTCTGGGTCTGCGGCCAAAAGACTGATACAAACTATTAATAGACTCTAAATTAGTTCATAACTTAATTGGATTTCAATTCAATAAAAACACTTTTGAGATCTCAGAACTCAATGTCCTTTCATTAAAACTATTTTGTCATCAAATTTACGTTTTTTAGGAGTTATTCAAAAATAAACTCATTTCAGGTATTCATTGAGTATTTCCTCACTTCGGAGTAAAACAACTGTTGTATTGAATTCTGAATTTGTGCGCATTTATTGAGTAAAGACTGACATCTTTTGGTCTAAATATCGTTTATTTATCGCACAATTTATTTGATATAATATTTTCGATCGATTAATGAATTGATTTGATGTAAGACTTGGAACAGAATTGGAGACAAAATAGACTTATATTAAAGTTTTGAATAAACTGTAATTAAAATCAATAAATCCTGTGTTTTGTGACTCAACTGAGAGAATGTCTGATAAGTTGTCGGAAGCGAACGAATGCTATAATAGAGCGGAAAAATAGTAGATTTGAGTCGTCTTTGCATTTGTTGTTTAATTAATTCAATTCTCTGTTATTATAGTTTGAAAACAGGATTTCTTAAATGGAAACCCGATTACGATTTGGCCGCCAATGAGTACAGCAGAGCAGGTATGGCAGCGAACAGACAATACACCACTCCTGACACTTCCTCCCCATTATTGCATTCGCATTACGTTATCTCTAACTCATTAATCTTTACCCAAACCCTCCATCCCTTCAATCGATAGCCACTTGTTTTAAATCGGTTCGAATGGCCGACAAATGTCTTGACGCACACCTCAAGTCTGCCGACTGTTATCTGAAGAATAAGTCATATTTTTCGGCCGCAAAGTATGAAAACTAATTGAAACGAAAGGTTTATTGTATTTATTTAAATCTCCAGGAGTTTAGAGCAGTCGGCGATTGTGTCAAAGGATATGAATGATTGGGATTCAGTCATCAAATACTTGGAGCAGTCGTGCCATCTCTATAGAGAACACGGCATTCCAGACACCGCTGCGCTGACCCTAAATCGCGGCGCACAGTATGTCTTCATTGGTTTTATTATAGATTTAAAAACTATTTAATCATTTATAGAATGATTGAAAGTCAAAATCCAGAAAAGGCTGCGGAATGGTATAGTCAGGCCTCAGAGGTGACAATGCTTGAGGACCGGCCCCGACAGGCGGCAGAATATGCCAACAAATCTGTGCGAATATATTTGAAACTTAAAAAATATGATTCAGCGGTCGATTGGATCAGAAAAGCGATGAACTATTTGTTTGAATCCGAAGACAATCAGTCGTTGGGCCGACTCTACGTCAGTCTTGTGCTCATCCAATTGGCGCGCGAGGATGTGGTGGCGGCACAGAAGGCCTTTCAGGAGGGAAAGAGGTTTAGACTGACATTAATTGCTTTATAAGTGAAATAATTTTATAAATTGTTTTATAGTTATATCGAAGACCAGGAAATCTATTCATTGACGACACTATTGGATGGTTTCGATCAAATGGACGCAAACGCTATCGTAAACGGACTCAACAGTCCATTCATCAAAAGTTTAGACAATGAGTTCGCAAAAATTGCACGAAATCTACAGCAAAGGTATTCAATAAATTCGAGTGCGACTAATGACAACTCAAATCCAAATGAATCAGTGAATGAAGAGGCGGGTGCTATGCTCTGAACCAATCTATTCATTCAAACCTCTATCTATAAATATATATTATATATAACTTTACTGTAAATAATATTTGTTTCAAATCAACGATTCATTCCGTTATATAATTCCAAACCCAATTGCGCCCATACATGTTTGGAGTGGAAAATAAGGGCTTAAAATGTTATTTTAGGACAAAGATCACCCCTGAGGTCATCTTTGTGTCCAATCGGTTATTTAAATAAATTCAAAAGTATTCTAAATATATAATTATAATAAATCCCTAGAAATACGGTTTAAAACAAAACGTATTGTATTTGTGGCACAAATTAATTTTAAAAGACTTCTAATGGAATGCAATTAGTTTTAGAATAATTTTCAAAACATTAATCATTAAAAAAAAATTCAAATTTGTTGACAAAAACATTCTTATAATCAATGATTCTTTGAATGACATAATATTTAAGATAATTTCAAACACATTACTAATTTCGTGAGTAATATATTAGGCACTAAAAAATTCTAGTCATCTGCAGAACCCGTTCCTCTCTTTACTCTTCTTTGTCGCGGAGATTGTCTTACTTTTGGTGACTTATCTGATATAAAAAGATAAACAATTAAATAATTTGGCAAAAAATATAAGAGTTGTCTCACTGAGTGAATTGAGTGTCTCCTCCGGCAACCAATCGTAGTCGACATCATTGGGATTCGAAGTTCCCATTTCTGTCTTCTGTTTTGATGATATGATGTGTTTTTTCTGTAATTAATTTTCAATTAGTTTTAATTCAAATAAATATTTGTTTGAATTGTTGTAAAACTGGTCTAAACGTACACTAAATGAGACGAAGAATTGTTGAGACGCGACGACAACTAATACGACAACAGCTGCCAAAAACAAGTATAAGAAGAATGTCTCGCCGTCTAAGCCCTCATCCAATTCCACAATCGAAACGGTTTCGTTGAAAACTGCGTTCAAATATTGGTTTCCGTCCTTTCATTTCAATCAAAAAGATATCAATTGATTGTCAAAACTTATCAAATGATCAATACTTACGACATCTTTATAGAAGAGATTAACAGTGAAACCATAGGGTCGGGTACTGTAGGCCTCACTTACGAAGAATTGATAAGCGAGAGTCACCTCTTCTTTAGGCTTAACCACACGATTGTAAGCAATGGCTGTGAACTGAAGATAAATATTAAGTATTTTTTATCACTTTTTAAATTTAATTTCAATTAAAAATAATGCAAAAGATTTTCAATTAATTTATTTTAACTCACATTTTGTAAATGAAAACTGAAGTCTTGAGCGTATCTGAAAGAGGCGTCCATTGAGTCCACGACATAGTCTTTGGTTCCTTTATTAGCAAAACCAACCAAAAAGTGGACCTCTTTTCCGGCCGGAAGTTCTGATCAATTGATAACAATTTTAAATAAGTTTTAAATCAGAAATCAATTAGAAATACAAATAAATTCAATGCAAACCCAAAACCGTTAGCGAAGGCTTTGTGAACAAGAAGAACGAGTCTATGTCTGGGGAGGGCTTCAGCACAACTGATTCACTGTCCTCCTCCTCCTCCTCTTCACCTGATTTCAAGACATCGCTGTCCTCTACGTTCGCCTCTTCTTCTCCTTCGAGAACATCTGCGGTCTCTTCAGTATTGGGTTCTTCGGCGGCGTTTGCATAGAAAGAGTTGGAAAGTCCTGTAAAACAAGTGATCTATGGTTTAGAATCAGATTTAAGACATAACTATTGGATTGAATGCCACGTAAGCCATAGTCAGAGCCATAACAAGTGTTTAATACCGTTTTGTTGGATAATAACAGTTATCGGTATTAATAATAACACAATTATTAGTAATTTCTCAAACATTTTTGATTTGTTTTACTTTTAATTATTTATTTTAAACAAAATTAAACAAAAATTCAAAATAAGTTTAAATTGTTATTTAAAGCATTGTTTCAATAGAGAGTCCATAAGAGAAAAGACTGTTTTCAATAAAATTCAGCACAAGTTTCAGTTCAAGACCTTTGACTGTCGGCGCTCTCTATCGCACAAAACATCCATTCATTGATTGCTTTTATGTTTTTATCAAACCTTAAAATACGTTTATTTTGAAATCAATTAAATGTCTTAAGGCTTAAGACATCTCTTAATAACCATGAGTTCAATGGAATGGCCGTCACTTCTGACCAAATTTACACTTAAAGACTCGAACCTTAAGTGGAAAATAGGGTCAAAACTAATTGTTCCGACAATTGGTCTAATAAGCAAAGTCTGGACGGATTGCCTGAACTCCAGTCGAGTCCACAATCACTTTGTATTTGTGGACACTTTGACCAAACACTATAGCAATCACAGGAAGAGACCACTCATAACCATTTCAAACCACTCCAGTTGTTTGGACGACCCCTTAATGTGGGGCGCATTGACTCCACTCAAATGGTCGCTCTTTTCCACCCGTTATCGGTGGTCAGCGGCCGCACAAGAGATATGTTTCACAAACCCATTGTATTCAATGTTCTTCTCAATGGGAAAGACATTTCCTATAATTCGAGGGAAAGGCATATATCAACCGGCGATGGATTTTGCGTTAGATTTACTCAGAGATGGACAATGGCTTCACTTCTTTCCTGAAGGAAAAGTAGTTATCGATAATAAAGAGTCACAAACGGGTGACTCACGACTGGACACAGATATCAATATAAGTGAAGACATTAACTGCGAAGTGAAACCACAATATCAGCTCAAATGGTGAGTCAATGCTTGTGACGAATGACTTGTATTACCAAATAATCGGTTCATTTGATTAGGGGTTTGGCGCGACTTATATTAGAGCACGTCTTCAATCCGAATACGTGTCAGGAATTGGAAGTATTGCCGATCTATCACTTGGGTCTGTATTCCACACATAGTTTGCCATTCAGTCAAAGTTAAGTCTCTATTGAATTGATTGCAGGAATGGATGACATTCTGCCCACAAAACAGCCATATATTCCCCGAATCAACAAAAAGACGACTTTCTATATCCGAGAGAACGGACCCATTGTTTTGGACACAGAGTTTTTGTCAAATCTAATCGAAGACATATCTAGTCTGAGCGCTAAAGAGAAACGAATAAAAATAATGCGATTTTTCGAAAATGAAATGAATTTACTTAAAGCTAAAGCAATAAAACTTCACAACAGTTTTGAAAACATTGTTATTAAAGACAACTAAACAGACAAACCATTCAAAGTAGAAGTTATTTTAGATTTAAATAAAAAGCACTAATTGTTTATAAATTATATACTTTAATGAAATGTTTTATTTAAATTATAAATAATTTTATCGTTAAAAATATGTACAAAATATTAAATACATTTAAATTATTATAAATAAAAACTGAATAAAAAATCTAGAATTTAATCAAAACATTCGATCTATTAATTGATTTTTAAAATTAAATTATTTGTTAAAACAAATAAAAGTCAAACGCATTGGTCATTAATTTACATTATATTACATTTTATAGTAATTCGGTTTTTGAGTTAAATAATTGATAGAAATTATGAAATAAATCTAATGAATGACTACTTTAGAGACGGAATTGTTGTCAATAATAGTTTTGCCTCTTCTTTGCAGTGCGTGAGCTCTGAGTTTGAGTCACAATCACTACTAATAGAATTTGTGAGTATAGGTATAGTCGGGTATTGAATGCCGTCGATGGAGAAGGCGATTGGTTGGAAGGAACTCAAGTTATCGGTGGTTATGATCTCAATGTGCGCTGTGTTTGGACACGAGTTTCAATTCAATTAATATTCAATTCTATTCTTATAATTAGACAAAACTGTTTGAATACAATACCCGTAGGAATGTTGTCGTCAACTAATCCCTCGTGAAATTGAAACGTGAATTCACTGTTTGACGAATCCTTTGGTGGACTTATCTGTTCTGAAGGGCCCAACACTGCTGTTGTAAGCGTTGCTTCTTTGGGCACATTTCTCTTGGTTGATGTGGTTGTTGTCGAACCACTTATTCCACTCTTTTTTACACTTTTCTGTTTTAAACTCTTCTTAGACTTTGTCCCTAAACTCGCAGTTCCTGTTCCGACACACGAATGCTTTTTCAAGTCCTGTTCTGAAGCAAACAAATTACTACAACTCTGACAATCGAATAGAGTTATGAAATCGCTTTTGTTTAGAATAGCATTCGATAAAGTGGTGGTCGGAGTCGTGTCCGCTATTGTTTGGGTGCTTTCGTGCGCTTTCGAGTGATCCCTGAGATGGGCTCGTCTTGAGAACGACCGAAGACATACAGAGCACTAAAACATTCATTAGATTAGATGTATTCATAAATAACTAACAATCTATAGTTCGGTCCAATACCTGATGAGGTTTTATTCCCGAATGCGTCAGAATGTGTGCCTTTAACTTATCCGGTCTATTGAACTCTATTATTATGAAAGTAAATGCAAGTGTAGTTCAATTAATATTTTTTATTTTCTTTATTGAGTAAATTATTTTACAGTTATTACCATTGGGTTGGCCCAATCAAGGGGTGTATAGGGAGTAGGGCAAAAATTGCCTTCGGCTCAAAAAGTTAAGAGGGAGTATTTGGCAAATCGGTCGAGAGTCAGGGGTATTCCCCTGGTGACCCCTGATTATAAAAATTGGTTTTGGAACAAAAAAGTTGGGGCCAAACCTATATTTATTATTGTCATCATATTAAGGGTATTAAACGGTTTCAATTTGTAAACAAATGCCACTCAGTCTAACTGATAAGGACTGCTCGCCTCTCAAACTCATATACAGAGATGTGAATTTTCGAGGGTAAAAACTCACCAAATCGATCGTTATTCGAGGCAATATAATAGCTAAAATCGAGGTTTAAATCGATATTTATTTTATGAAAATTCTTTATTTTCTAAGTGAGTCCTCACAAAACTCATCGATTTTTAAGGACATTATTTTTAGAATTAGTAAAAAAAATAAAATTTTATAAAATCATCAATTCTTTCCTTCATTTCATTTGAATTCTTTCTAAAATTTCTGAATAAATATTAATCTTAATGAACAAAATAAATAACTTCTTTTAAACCGCATTTAAAACTCTACTAAGAATTTCAGAGAAGTGACCAAAAGGCAAATTTATATCCTCTGATTCGTCGGGTTTAGCCATAACTGAATTTATGGAAATTTGAAATAAGTT